>JAQGBA010001557.1:0-13897 GCA_034698125.1 Prionchulus punctatus | reverse complement strand
GCCTCGATATTATAGTCCAGAGGGAACATTATAAATTATCTTCGCATATTCTATTAACAGAAACTATCAACACATTGGAGATATCTCAACATCGCTTGGAACGATGTTTCATTTATGGTGTCATCACTTTCTGGAATAGCTTACCTCTTGATATTCTACATTATAATCGCCCACGCTCATTGATCCTTGTACACCCTAGTCACTCATAAATCTCAATCATGTCGCTGTTTCTATTTGGACGAAACTTAAAGATGTTCCACTTGTCGCATCACCCTTTTCTGGAACGATTTCCTTTGATTCAATACATCTGAACGTTAATCATATTAAAATTTCTATTTGAACTAACCTTTGCTTGTACTTGAATGTGATAGTTTGTCATTTGTTTGTCAGTTCACATTATTATTTCATTTCTTCTATTCTCGCCTTTTAAATATCGAATTACTTTTTATAAGGTGTCAAACAATTTGTTGAAAGATTGTGAATCGTATTGAGATTCTAAAAAAGTTTCGTTTCAATAAATAAATTTTCAATAAAAGATGTTGGTAACAATTTGGTTTGTCAGCGTGCAAAAAAGAATTCATACAGTTTTGGTCGTTTTTCCACCACCATTATTGCAATGTAGCAACATTCAATAATTGCAGTTTGCGACAAAATAAATTGGAGGTGCGGGGTATCGATCCCCGTGCCTCTCGCATGCTAAGCGAGCGCTCTACCATTTGAGCTACACCCCCACATGGAAGACATCATAACGTTACATGTTCTGACCGACTTACCGTATTTTGTACTAGTTTTATTATTGCGTCCTGTCAACTGGTTGCACAAGACGAAATAATAAAAATCAACAAAAGACAAAAGACGATAAAATTTGGCAATAGCAAGTCTGTACCTATCGATTCCAGCAGAAATTTGTCTTTTACTAGCATGCAGAAATGAGGTATCATTATTGTAACAAGAGCAAGCTGAAAGCTGCAATCAGTGAAGTAAACTTGATGTTATGAAACGATAATATATATCACACAAGTTGGAAATCGGCAACATTAATACGGTCTCTGTCCAGTAAAGTCACAAATATAAGTTGGTTATTTATGTGCCCTAGATGATCGTTATCATGATGGTAGTCGTCAGCTACGCACGTACTGTGTTGCTTTTCTAGAGTCACTGTAATTGAACAACTAGTGATTGAGCAGCAGGTCGTTAAGCAATAGAGGGAAGTGCAATACCATTTCAATTTATTGACACGCAGAACATTGCGCTAACTCTGTTGCAACTGTTAATTTCAGTAAGGTAATACATGTAAGACTAGTCACCAGAACAAATGGCAATTATGAAATTTTGCAAGCTTGTAAAGATTTATTCTTCTTGATACTTCTTTGAATTCCTCGGAAGTCCATTCATAGCTTTCAACGTTGAACAAACTGAAGTAACTGCTTTCGCCTTATTAAGCATGAATTTTAAGCATTTTCATTGTAACTGTTCATCAAGTTGGTGATATGTATGTATTTCTCAGGTAGGACATGGTATGTGGAATATCTTTCTAAATTGCACGTTTTATCCAATTGGCGAAAACAATTCCATATATGGTACTCGTGAAGCCGGGCGTCAGTAAAAATTTCAAACAACTTTCCTGCAGGAAACAAATCGTGTACAAAAAATTGAAAACGCATATCATGCAATTTGCAAATTATTAATGTAAAGATCTTTTTTGTACAGCACACACAAAATCAGTCACTCGTTTTGAAGTTGACTGAGCTACACATCGTTCATAAAACGAGCTTTGTGATGCTGAAGATAACTCAAAAAAATTCTGTTCTGGTTGATACAAATACATTCAAAACCATTGACTTAATTATTGACATTATTATTGACATCAAATTAATATGGTGTTACACCCGATTTTATGGCATCGATTTCAAATAGATGGAATTAAAGATATAATATTACAATACCCATTGGTAAACATCAATCAAATGTTAGATTTGATTTTTATAACTTTTCCAAATGTGTGAAGCTTAAAACTCCTTTTGACAGCAAAGTAAACTATCAAACTCGTGATACCACCAGTCGAGAACATAAATCCAAAAATAGGGTTTAATGTTCACCTTTGAGAGGAAGTTGTGAACAACGAGGAACAAATCGAAGTGGCTGTGAACAAGTGAAAAACCACTCGCTCCAACTGCCAACGTCTTGTTCGCTTTGTTGTTCACTCTTTTCTGATTTCCGCTAAATTTGAGCTCTTATCACCTGTGGTAAAAATTTGGTACTTCAACACAGCGACTATGATATGGAAGATCATAACAGTAGCCGAACTGCCCACAATAAGTATAGCGTTGCTGATTTGCAAATGTACACAGTTCTAACCTGCTCTAACAATGCAAACTGGTATGTAAACTTGATCGCCCATGTTTATCAACATGTGAAGCAAAAAGCTAGTGCGATAGCCCAGAATAAAATCGAAACGTATGAACCGTACTTCAAGGAACAGTTGTTGAATCCGATCGGAAAACTTGTAGCTCGGAAACGATCGACGCTGATTGCCAGGACATGACACTACAGTGGTTAGATTTATTTGCCAACTTTCCGATAACAGCTTTACATTGTCATGGTTTCTAGTAAATTACAGGATATTGAAAACGTGATAAAACCCGTAGCAAATCTAGTCATGACTTCTGTGAACGCTACATTCGCGGCTAACGTTTGGCTATCGGTGCGCAGTGGATTGCATTAAACGTTGAGAAATATTATGAAGGTAAGTAAGAAAGAAGGTTTCATCAGTGAATAGTATTTAACTTATTTCGCAAATATTTGATATTTCAGAAATATTTGATCGAACTGCATTATACAAACAGTCAACAGCTTTAGATGCTGGCTTTCTGCAGTTGTTGGCTATAAAACATATCTTGCTACATAGTGTCAGTCAACAAAAGTTTTATTTTATTTTGTTTCGGGCTAATCCCTCAGATTATTTTATTTATTAATGCCCGTGGCAGGTTAAGTTGTAAGTGGGGCATTCGCCTCACACAGCCGAGGAATTTGATTCATTATCCCAGCCATAATACTTCACTGCATCGTCATACCCAGCTTTTATCCGATTAAGCATTTCTTCCCTGTTCCTCGAACCCTTCTCGTCTTCGTCGGCTCTGGGGATATTTTGGATCAAGAAATCAGTCATGAAAATACTGAACAGTCCGTACAAAGCGATCGCTTCGCGGTACAGATATGTGATATTTTCGAATGTGGTGGGTAGTTTATCGCCGGCTTTAGCTTTAAATCGGTCGTAGTATATCCTCAACATTTTCATATCGTTGGCTCGTCGGATTTCGTGATTCAAGCTCGTAATTTCCAACCTAGCGAAATCGTTAACTCCGGCTCCACGAAGACCTGAAATTCACACAATCAGTGACTACAGTCTAGCAGTCGTTCAAAGAGAATATGATGGAGGGCATAACAGGTAAAACTGCAGCTGCTAGGAACACTGTCAAACGTAGTTGCATAGAATTAATTGACAACTATAGAGATTATAGTTGAATGAACATACATATTTGCCAGTCAATGAAAGCTGAAACTTTATCACTTATCGTGCCATCGGCGTTTTTCTCAAACATAATATTATTAATCCATGTATCCCCATGTTGCAGAACGTCTGGCATGAATTTCCTATACAGTAAACTTTTTTCCATCAGAACATCAAAGCTCATCATCTGGAAAACAAAAACAATGGTTGCAGCTAACAACTATCTTGGAAAGTAACTACGATAATGCGTTGCATACATGCAAAAGTTTTTCATCATTAATGTGACCAAAATGATCCGGATACTTTTCCTTTGTGGCTGTAATAGATATACCGGCGGTTTTGCTGAAAGTCTTGAAAGACTCGGCCCTGGACGTCATATCAGCTACTTTCTCCCGCCAAGGTATATCGGTGGTCAGCGACCATGCTTGTAAATCGGCTAGATTTTCAACTACAGACCGCCATTGGTTGATGTTGAGACCGTCGGCTATGTTGTCGATGAGCATCGATCGATCCGCCAAATCTTCCATGACGATCAGTCCGGGATTTTCTTGGCCGACCAGCCAAAATCCGTATATGATCGGAATAGGGATTGGCCGTTCATCCTTCAATATCTCGTAAACTCTGCACTCGGTTTCGTGAATAATGGGCACCAAAGCTGCACTGGCGTCCTTGGCTTCTTTGCTAACATCGCCAGCAATTTCGTAAAGCTTAGCAAAGCTTTCTACTTTTGGCACCTTGGCTATGACTTTAGCCGGCAGACCATCATTCACTTCCCAATCCAGCGAGACTCTCATAACATCCGATGTAAATCCGCCCGATATTATCACGCCTGAGGCTTTGGCTAGTTTCGTATCGGTTTTGAAATAATTTTGAAGAATCTCCTCCAAATGTTGTTTTGTTATGGGTCCGTTACAAATTAGGTCGTCTTTCGACATTTTTGCCAACAGAAAAAAAATAGAAAGTAGAAAAATAGAATTCAGATTTTAGAAAAAACGAGAGAAAGATTTCTGCTAGTTGCACTGCAAGTGATACGTAATATCGAATAATAATAAGAAAAATGAATAAAAAACTGGATTTGGGAAGTGGGATAAAAAGTTATTTTTATGGAATTACGGGTAAAGAATTGGAACCAACTTTATGAGGAAAAGGGGGAGGGAGGTATGGATGGTGAGACCGCAGCTAGAGAAGTAAATGTACAATTGATAACAAGGACTAGTAAAAAGCAAAATTATCAGCAGCAAATTTGATGTTTCTTCGACGCACCATTCCTCATCCGTTGCCGCGAAATACATAGAAAGAGATGGACATTTTTTAAGGGATCACTCTTCAGAAGTTACCGCATAAATGTAGATTTGAAATAAAAGTGTTAATTTTAATTTTTAATTTTTAATAATATTTTAGAATTATCCATTTTTAATGAAAGGACTAATGATGAATTGCTTCCGGGCGCCCTTTAGCGGTATTCATCATTTCAGTATGTGGCCGGCAAAGCTACAACAGCGCTGTTGAAACCGCGATCCATTTAGCTGTTATTTTGTTTATTATGTTATAATAACATAATAGAGCTAGCAAACTTACCATAAGTTCGCGTAAGATATATCAGAGTGAATGAAAACTCTATTGGAAGACTTTAATAGTTGTAACAAACAACAATTATAATCGAAAAACATCAAATTTTGGCTTAAAACGCGTCAAAACATGATTTTTTTTAATCTATCGGTCGACTCAAAATTGAAACCATATTCGTTTTGGCCTTTAATAGCTAACTTGGATAATTTTTTCGTATCGTTCATCAAATCTTGTCAGTAAAATTTATGAACCCACAGCTGAGTGGGTTTTAGCAGAACCACATAAGTGGAGTAATATAGCCCGCGATTAAGCGGTTCTGACCAGCAATTCATTATAATTGTAGAGTTGAAACGCCTATTGACTTCTACAGCAAGCAGTTTAGTCTTACATTTATTCAGTAGTCCCATGTAATCCATCATATTCTTTTCTTTCATGGCCGCAGCTGGAAACTAGTACTCGTTGCTAATTGCTGTTTTACCAATAAAAAATTCAGGTTCAGATATTCTTCAAGTTGTATTTGTATAACATATGCGAGTAATAATTACAAAATTTCAATATCGATCTAACCAACTGATCTTGATCTGTATTAATATTTCGGTTACATAACATTTCGTATAAAAGCTTTGATCTTGTACGAAAGTCTATTTTTCTTTTTAATCGAATCTTCAAACAGAAGGGGAATAAACGAACTTGTTCAAAAAGTTCATACCACTCGTTTTCATTTTACTTCTGAGGTGATAAGGTTGATAAAAACAAATTTAAAAACAAAAATATTGTAGATATTTGCTCCTATATGGTGCTTTCACACATCAGATGAATTCGATTTACTATCCCAACCGTAATACTTCACAGCATCGTCGTATCCTGCTTTCATCCGATTCAGTAGTTCTTCTTTGTTCTTCGCTCCATTCTCGCCGTCGTCGGCCCTGAGGATATTTTGGATCATGAAATCCGCCATGAACGTGCCGAACAGTCCGTTCAAGGCGATTGCTTCGCGGTACAGATATTGAATATTTTCAAATGTGGCTGGTAGTTTATCGCCGGCTTTAGCTTTGTAACGATCGTAGTATATCCTCAACATTTTCATATCGTTAGCTCGTCTGATTTCGTGATTCAGGCACAGACTTTCCAGCCTAGCGAAATCATTGACTCCTGCTCCCCGAAGACCTAAAATTCATATATACAGTATATATCAGTGACCATAGTCTGCAGTCATTCAAAGGAAGTATAGTTGTTGATGGGGGTGTTCATCGAATAATTAGTTTCTTGGTTTCATTGTATATAAGAATATAGACTATAGTTGAATGAACTATTGTTGGCATAACTGGACATACATATTTGCCAGTCAATGAAAGCCGCAACTTTATCACTTATCGTGCCATCGGGATTTTTCTCGAACATAATATTATTTATCCACGTATCCCCGTGTTGCAATACGTCCGGCATGAATTTCTTATACAGTAAACTTTTTTCCATAAGAACATCGAAGTTCATCATCTGAAAAACAAAAATAACATACCGATTTAAACACTACGCTGCGAACTGGAGTTGATAAACTCAGTTCATACTTGCAAAACTTTTTCAATGTTCACATGACCGAAATATTCCGGATATTTTTCCATGGTGGCTTTTATAGATACGCCGGCGGTGCTGCTGAAAGTTTTGAAAAACTCTGCCATGGACGCGATATCGGCTACTTTCTCCCGCCAAGGTATCTCGGTGGTGAGCGACCATGCGTGCAAATCCGCAAGATTTTCCACTATAGACCGCCATTGATTGATATTAAGCCCGTCGGCTATGTTGTCGATGAGCATAGATCGATCCCCCAAATCTTCCATGACGATCAATCCGGGATTTTCTTGGCCGACCAGCCAAAATCCGTATATGATCGGAATAGGGATGGGCCGTTCATCCTTCAATATCTCGTAAGCTCTACACTCGGTCTCGTGAATAATGGGCACCAAAGCTGCACCGGCGTCCTTGGCTTCTTGGCTAACGTCGCCAGCGATTTCGTACAGCTTAGCGATGCTTTCTAATTTTGGCGCCTTCGCTATGACCTTAGTCGGCAGACCATCGTTCACTTCCCAATCCAGCGAGACTCTCATAACATCCGAGGTAAATCCTAATCCGACGGATATTATCACTCCTGAGGCTTTGGCTAGTTTCGTATCGGTTTTGAAATAATTTTGAAGAATCTCTTCCAAATGTTGTTTCGTTATGGGTCCGTTACAAATTAAGTCGTCATTGGACATTTTTGCCAACAGAAAATTTATTTTTATTGAACAGTGCAGTCACAACTTGCTGCTGCGCGCGAATGCACGTTCAAACTGTTTGGAAAATGAAAACGTCTATCAATTTTGAAAGCAGAAAAATAGAATTTCAGGTTTGAGAAAAAAGAGTGAAAGACCGGTTGTTTTCATTAAAATGACTAGTGAGAGCTTTTGCCTGCTGTGAATCAATAAAACATAGTTAACAAGTAAAACAGTCATGGCAACCAGTTGTCATAGTAAATACCTAGTTAAAAATACCAATAGTTAAAAATAGTCGCGTGTCCGTCGAACTCACCACCGCAGTGGAAAATTGTCCTCAAGAACAAAAAGGATCATGAAGCAGAACCTTTAAGGTATAAAAGGCAGGAAGTAGAATTTCTCAAACATGCAGAACCTTAAAGACATAAAATACAGGAAGGAGACTTTATCAAACATGCAGAATCTTCCAGACGTAAAAGGCAGGAACTAGCGTTTGTCAAACATGCAGAATTTTATCAAATGCAAATTGCAGAATGCAAATTTATTAATGACTGGCTAATAATTCAAGCTAAAGTTATTGAAAAGCAGTTTTTTATACTCGGTTATTTTTTACAATTTTGCTTGGAAACTAATCCCCTTTCTGGACATTGCCTTTCTGGACATTGATCAAATAAAACACCTTTGACATATACAAATGAAATATATTTTGAGTTTGGCGTGAGTACTATTTATTTTTCGAAAATTCGACCTTCACAGTCATGGTCGATTTTACAATAGATTTTTCCAATAGATTTCTCTGTACAAATCGAATTAATTTTGTTTTTGCACATGCAAATTGCGAACAAATGTGAACTTAATGCTTCCTTCTACATTACCAATGCTTTCTAAATTTTTTAATCGTTTTCCAGATAGAAAATTAACTTTTTGGTAACATAACCCGGATGTAAATTCGAAGTCGAACCTTTACAACGAATATTTAGTTACTGGCATTTGGTTATACGAAGGTCTTTATGCAAACAAAAAATCGCACTGGCTTGAATATCTTACTGAATAATCCAGAAGACTTATAGTAACTGAACAGGACGTGAAAATCTTTCGATTTACTTGCTGTGTAAAAATCTTAATTCTTGCCTTAGTCATCGCCTAAGGACTTGTGATTTCCTTAAAATAATTTGGAAATCGCACTTCAGATACCCTCGCAATTTCTCAATTCATTATGAATCTTCGTCATTTTAGAAATAGTTTAGAATTTCAACATATTTCACCTGCTGAAACAAAATAAACTCGCTGGATTTTATAATTTATTTCCTTTATTCTTCTTGAAAGAGGGAATATTTCATTAGATTTTGCTAATTTCGATTTCATTGCTTTGCAAATCGTGGGCGAGAGCAGCGCTAAGTTTTCACAGCTATCATTCAGAATAAAGAACTTTTGAAATCCGATTTACTTATTAAAGAAGGCTGAATTATTCGAAATTGTAAACATTCAATAAGTCGGATATCCAATTGCAACGATCTCACTCTACAAATCTGATTTATCAGCTTTTGCAACGATCGATAAGAATCTGATTTTTATCAGTTCTTGCAACGATTTACTTAAAGTTCATTGATCAGCCATTGCAAGTATTCACTGATTCATCAGTCATTGCAACGATTAGCTGATTTACCAGCTATTGCAAAGATTTACTAAACGTCTGGTGTGTTTTGCAATGAATGCAAGCGTCCCTGTCGATTTATTGATGCTGAACGAACAATCTGTTTCGCTGATGAAATATCAAACGGCTGCATTCGTCTTGTGGATCGTTTTCGGAATCTTGAACGGATTGGCTGGAATTTTAACAATTATCGTTATCAGCGTTTGGAAGCCGTTGCATACTGACACGCAGGTACTTGCAGCGAATCTGGCGTTCGCAGAAATCATGGGCGGATTTTCCATCGCTGCCACCGGCTGTTATCACGTCTACAACATCGTGCACGATTTACCCGAGACAACAACGATGAAAATCTGCTATTTGAAAATCGGCATACAAAATCTTTCCAACGATTCGTCGGGGCTGTTCTACTTGGCCATCAGCTTGGATCGATTTGCTGCGGCGATTTATCCGATTCGGTACAAAAACCGTTCCTCGAAATACAGCTTGTACGTGGCGACCGTGTTTTGGGTGATCCCTATCGTTTTTTTCATTAGCTCGTTTGTCGACTTATCCGACGACTACATACCAGTTTGCTTGGTCCGAGCGGCGCTCAGCTACGATTTTTTCGTCATGTACAATACGATTTTGGTCGCTGGAAGCGTCGGATCCGTGCTGATTTATTGCGCAATCCTGGCGATACTCAGGTACCAAATTTTCTCGGCGTCCGCTAAAAACGCCAATCTATCCGAAATTAAAAAGCGCATGAACAACAGAGCCATGAGGACGCTGGCACTGGGGGCCGTATTGCACTTGATCACCTTCACAGCTTCGTCAATCAGTTCGAGTTTGATGGCGACTTTAGTTCAGCGAGGAACATTATACGGTCCCTATACAGCCGTGTTGTTTTTCGTCGGCGGCATCACTAGCTTGATAGTTTATTTGATTTGTCAGAAAGAGTTTTACGCGGGATTCGTCCACGTAATGAGACCGATAGTGAAAATCAAAACAAATTTCACGTCTGGATTCGCCACCAACAGTAGTTCGGCTGTACAACCGCTTTCGAATAGCAGACGATCAACTGTTCAGCTCGAGGTGCCCAAACATTAATTTAGTTACCAAAAACAGTTTGTCAAATGAATTGACAGTCGGCAGTTACGATTTGTAAATCAATGGCTAATACTGTATTTTTTTTATGGTTGTCTGTTTTTTATAACACCTGCTCAGAGGGAGAAATTCAAACCGAAACGTATTCAAGCAAAAACCGAATTAATTTTGTCAGATTTGCTGTGTTTTTTTTTTGATCAAGTTGCTCACGCCAAAATTCCATTCAGCAAGCGACTACCCTTCAAAAACAGCTGCTTATTTAAACCCAAAAAATTCAAGAATGTTATTGGTGAAAAGAGGACAGTCATATATCTTTTTTCTCCTCTGCTAATTGATTAATCAAAGTTATTTGAGTTATTTTAGCATTCCGAAGCGATCCGATTCCGATCTTAATTTGAATTTGTAAATTTCTATATTAAATTCATTAATTTGAACAGGAACAGATGATAGCACATTATCGTAAACAGAAAATGAATATAATAAAGTCTTTTCACAACTAAGGCTGTAATAATAATGTACGGTAATACTCAAGCTAAAATTTGCAATCCGTATTCAGATAACAGTGTACAGTTGCAATATCTGAATACGGATTGTAAATTTTAAGTGGAGGATTACTACTCATTTATTGCAGCAGTAGTTTCAATGTTTCCCTTTATTAATCAGTCTGAATCTGAATCTGAATCTTTTATAGGTAAAACAACAATTAGCAATGAGTACTAGTTTCTAGCTGCGACCATGAAAGAATAGAGTTAATAACAATAAAATAAAACAACTAAATACAAAAAAAATATAAACGAGATGAAAAGTTTAAACAACACTGTCATATGAAAATACCACCAAGTTTTGTCAGCAAGAATTGATTTTCAGGAGCACCGTAAAGTTCATTTTTTGAAAAAGAAACGATGCAGTTCATTGCGGAACGAAGCATCGATAAACCAAATCTAGATCGACGAAGACGAATATAACGTGTACAATACGGAAGTGATCGAACTTAATATAAAAGTCGTCTTCAAGTCGCGCTCGAACATCGACGCCAGTACATCGCAGAACAACACGCCCGGTGTCTCGGTGCAATGAAATAGCATCACATAAATGAGACGTAATGACACCAAGTACTTTCGTTTTTGCTCAAACAGTTGATCCTGCCGCCTAGTAAAATACTGTCGCGGTCCGGTCTCAACACGAAACGAAACCACTCATGAAGCGGCCAACTTGTCTTGCATCAGTGCAGCTGTTTGCTTGTTTGTCTATGCGATGACCATATTCGCGATTGCCAAGATTACTGCGTTACATCCAGACTGTCTTCGGTTGTCCTCTGACTTCTTCAAATTCTCCAGCACAATTTGAATCCTCTTGAGAAGAGACTTCGCAGCGATGTTTAATAACAAAAAAGTTTTTTCTTGAATTGATAGATTAATATACGTCATAAGTCATCTACAGCAAGTGCGACGTGATGACAGGTGTAAATGAACAATTACGAAATAAAAGAATAAGCTGGTGAAAAACTTGTTGAACTAATGCAAGAAGCTTTTCAACAAAATTGTAAAAACTTCTGCATTCCTAATTATGAAAAAATATTTTAAATTTGCAAAAATTTCTGTACAAATTTTCTTCAACGGCGTTGAGTCATGCTGAACAATCGCTCGGCAGTTGGCTGTGGAGGAGCAGCACTGCTGGACGATAGTAACGAGGGAAAGGTTGTTTTGATTTTGATCAAAAAGCCAAAAGCTTGAACAAATCCGATGTAAAATTCTTTTTGGCAAGTCAAATAGACAGCCAAACTGGTAATCCCGCCAGAAAACGACAGTACAGCGACATATGGACCATAAACAGTTCCTCGTTGGTCGAAGCTGGCTAAGATGTTGTTGCTGATCGATGCTGCGGTGAATGTAATCAAATGCAGCATAGTTGACAAAGCTAGGGTTTTCATGGCTTTGTTGTTCATTCTTTTCTTTATTTCCAATATATCCACCTGTTCGCTGGTCGCTATGAAAATTTGGTACTTCAATAGCGCAAATATCGTACAGTATACGAAGACGGATCCTGCGCTAGCGAAAACTAATAACGTGTTATAGACAGTGAAAAAAGTGTTGCTTAGAGCAGCTTTTACAATGCAAATCGGAATATATACTTGATCCGATTCGTCGATGAATGAACTGATGAAAAAGATCAAAATTACTGCCCAATAGAATATTGACACATATATCCCATGAGTTGATGACCGATTTTTGTAACGTATTGGAAAAATAGCAGCTGCAAATCGGTCCAAGCTGATGGATAGATAGAACATGGCCGATGCACCCGTAGCAAGGTTTTGTATTCCAGTTTTAAAATAACATCTTTCCATTGTTGTAGTCTCCGGAATGTCATGCATGATATTGTAGATGTGGTAACAGCCTGTTGCTGCAATAGACAGTCCACCCATGATTTCTGTGAAAGCTAGATTCCCGGCCAATAGTTGAGTGTCGGTATGGAGAGGTTTCCAACTGATAATCACGATGATGGTTAAAAGTGCCGCCAAACCATTCAGCGTTCCGACGATAATCCATAACACAAAAGCAACAGTTTGATACTTCATCAATGAAACTGATTGATCGTTTAACAGTGTTATAGTATCATTAAAGCTAATATTCCCTGCGCCGGCCATCGAAATATTTTATTTTCAGAAACACGTGCGACACGCATCACTAGCTAAAGTCTCTTATAGTTTCAATGAAATCGCGTCAGAAAACGAATTAAATTAATTTTTGATCATCATTAAAAATATCATTAAAATTTAAACTTGACGTATGTCTTACTCGATCAATTGCTTCGATAGTAAGCGTTCCTAAAAAGCAAAGTAGGCATCTTTCTCACGTGCATTCTCAAGTGAAAATACTGAACTATAGCATTTGACAGGATCTGGATCCTGCTAATTAACATCCGTGCTTCTTTTTATGATTTGGTAATAGGAGCTCTCGGAGCAGTTACGAAAAACCACAGTAAGTATGTACAATCCATACACGATACCATCAGGACAGAAGATCTCCAGAAAGTGACCCTGCTCGGAACATCAAAGATACTGAGAGAAGTACTATCCTTCCCTGACTCTAGGTAAGAGTCCGAGGAATAGTGTAAAAATACCAGCCACCTAGATACAGGCTGTGGGAGACCATAGGACCAAAATTTTTCAAAATGATCAGCAGTTTGCGTGCTTTAATACCAAATATAAGATTTAATATATCTTATCATATTAAGCAAGATAAGATCTAATTTTTGCATCACATAAAAACGGACATTACTTTCTGGCCAACCCAATATTTAAGTCAGTGACAGTCCAGTTCTTGACTTTCATAGTAGCTCGCTGACCAACAGCCTAATGATCAGTTAGGTCCATCAATAACTCCTAACTAAATCTGCTGAGAGTCAGTCAAAATTTTACTGCCACCAGCATCGATTACAGCCACTTTTGTTTACGTGTAAATACAAATGAAGAAATTTAATTACAATCAAAAGAATAAATGAGAATTATACAACAATGCATGGAATACCAAGCAAGTATTTTGTTTTTCAACGCAAGTATTGTGCTTAAACGCTATTCAGGTCGAAATATATGCCCGGGAAGAAATAGAACTTTTTTCTCATCCTGCTGTTCGGCTCAGGCACTTGCACATGGCCGGTGGAACTAAGTTTGTCAGCGACGAGACGATTGACCTAAAAAACGAATCAGCTTGTTAACTATAGTTTCATTGGAACTACAGTCTGCTCGATTGATGATAATCGTTCATTGACTATAGTTCTTCGACAACTGCAGTCGCATACTTCGATAAATAAATGCTGGATTTCCTCCTT
>JAQGBA010001556.1:0-13898 GCA_034698125.1 Prionchulus punctatus | reverse complement strand
GGTATACTCAAAAAAAATCTAGCTTGTCGGTAAGTATATTTTCGGGGGGAGCAGATCATTAGTGAACACCCTGTAGTTGTTCAATGACAATACTGTTGGTTGTTCATTGTTGTTTGTTGAAGTCGAAAATTTATTGATTTGTCACGTGCTAAGAGCGTAACTCATCTTTGCCAGTGTAAATCTTACCCGTTAAAACGCCAAATTCGAATATGGTCCAATTCACAATGCTTCGTAGTGATTCGTAGTTGTTCGTAACCTATAACAAATTTATCGCTCGTTTTAGCCGGTTTCGCTGCGTTTTGAAAAACGTTTCGTTTTTTAGCTCGATTGCGTGCCCGCAAATAGCTAAAAAGTGCGCTGGCCAACGACGAAACGAGCAAAAAAGGGAAACGCGCCGATTTCCACGCGCTTGATGTCGAAACAGGTGGATTTAAAATGCGAGGAAACGTTGCGCGATAGTCCGCCGCCGCCGGCGTCGGCGCCGGATTCCGTATATCCGCCTTTATCCTCGGCTAATCCGCCGACGGCGATATCCACCGTTCAGACGTCGACGACTTCAACGACGGGAACTATAGTCGAGCCGCCGGGCGGATCGACTTTCAACATTTTCGTTCGGCGTTTCGACCCGGCAACCGCCGAGCCGTATCAAAGAAATAGCCCGTCGGCGTCGATTAGGGGATCAACCGGCGATCCGTCGAAATCCGTTAAATTGGAAAGTCCGAAACCTCAATCGGCGTATATCTCGCAATTTTTCCCTAATTCGAACGTTTTGTACACGCCGGTAAGCGCTAGAAACCGTTTTTGCTCGTTTGAACGCTGAAAAAACAAAATTCGTGAGCGGTTTTGCTCTTTCAGGTTACGAAGCTACTCCAACACAATCCGCAGATTTTCTCGCCTATTTTCGCGCCCGGCACCTATCCGATGGACGCGTCGTATCAGCCGATGATAAAAAACGTCTCGCCGATGAAACAGCCGGCGGCCGAGGTGAGTTGCTAAATCGGACCGATTTTTTTTACTTTTTTTCCAACTTTACGTGCACTTTTAAGAAACGTAGGAAATCTGACCGATTTTTTGTTGTTTTTCGCCAGGTATCCGAACACAGCGGGTTGTATCGAGAAAATGCCTCGATTTTGACCTCCGGCGGCAAAGTAAAATAGCAAAATGCTCGCGAAATGCGTCTTTTTTTATCGAACTTTGTTTTTAGCAACCTAATTTATCCAAGGTTATCAGCCTTCCGGCCGTCATCCCGCGACCGTCCCAGCCAAAGCCAACGAGCCAAAATAGCTCGGGCGATGCGCAGGTGAGTCCATTTTTCCAAACTAGTTTGTCATTTTTCTCAACTATAGTTAACCATCTTTTTCCAACTATTTTGTCATTTTTCTCAACTATAGTTAACCATCTTTTTCCAACTATTGTTCATTAGTTTGATCAACTATAGTTCACTATTTTTCACACCTATAGTTCTCCATTTTGATCACCTATAGTTCACTATTTTCAGAACTATACTTCACCATTTTGTCCAACTATAGTTCACCACTTTCCCCTACGATAGTTAACTTTTTTTTCACCACTATCGTACACCATTTTCCTAACCATAGTTCACCATTTTCCCCATCTGTAGTTCACATTTTAACCCAACTATTATCTGTCCTTTTCCCAACTATAGAACACTTTTTATCCAACTGTAGTTCACCTTTTGCTCGACTATAGTTCAGTGTTATTTTGTCAAACTATAGTTCACCAATTTACCCGACTAGGTCATTGTTTAAATGTCTATAGTTGATTTGTCTTGCAGACTTCATCGTCGGCGAGGCCGGTAACGTTGCATATTAACACCGGAAAAGGAACAGCGGTTGTACAATTGCAACAGTCGGCGTCAATTTCTCCGTCGTCTACGAAGCATATGTCCAGTAAGCCCGCCGACTATAGTTCAATGGAAATTATAGTTCCAAATAGCAACTATAATCCAACGTTTAACGATAATGACTAGCAACTATAGTTCACTATTCTAGTTGATAAACTTTGGTTTTTCAGTTACTCCGAAAAGAAATCTATTAGCTGGCGGCGATCAACCTCAACAGATTTTATCGTCGCCCAACGCTGGCGGCAGACCGACGTCGATTGTGGCCGCGCCGCAACCCGTTATTAGTTCCGTGCCGAGCTATCCGAGCAGAATTTTTCCCTCGCCAATTTCCCTGCCGCCGACGGCTGCCGCCGCCGCTTACATCTATCAAGATCATATAACGGCGTTTCAAACGTTGGCGTCCATGCAAAACATGAGCGCCAAGCTGAATCCAGTTACCATGCATCAGCCTTCTTCGATTCCTTTTCTAGTTGGTAAGCGGAACTCGCTTGTCAACTATAGCGACTATAGTTCGTCGGTAACTATAGTTGTTCAATGAATAAAGTCGATGGCCTATTATAGTCAGTGGATAACTATAGTCAATCGCCTTCTATACTCAATGGACTATAGTCAGTCAATGGACAACTATAGTCAACGAACAACTATACTCAATGGACTATTGTTAGTGGACAACTATAGGCTCTGGACATTATAGTCACTGGACAGCAACTATAGTCAATGACAACTATGATCTCTAGACAACTATAATACATCTATACTAAATAACGGTTGTCAAAGGACAACTATAGTCTCTGGACAATTATAGTATCTGGACAACTATAGAGAATGAACTACTATAGTCTCTAAACAACTATAATTATGCATTACATTCAACGGGCACTTATAGTCTATGGACTCATGGGACAACCTAGTCACTAGACAACTATAGTCTCTGGACAATTATAGTCACTGGATAACTGTACTCTGTAACCAAGTATAGACTCTAGACAAGGACTACTATGGTCTCTGGACAGTTATAGTTTCTGGGCAAGTTATAGTCTCTGGACAACAGCTTTAGTCTAGACAACTATAGTCAATGACATACAGGCCTGGAAAAAATTATAGGACACCCCGAGATTGCTGACATTTCTGATGAAAATTAAGCACTGAAAAAAATTTTTGTAACCTGAATTTTTTTGTAGTGGTAGCCCTTTATGTGGAGCACCATTATATGCTCTAAAACAGCAGCTCTGCAAAGTGCATATAACATTTTATTTATCAAAAATCAGCATATTTTTAGCTGGAAAAAATTATAGGACAGGCAGCAGTTTTTTTTAGCAATTTCGTCAATATTTGTGGCTGCTGCGACCTTTACACTTCAATACACTTTAATACGAGTGGGCATTGAACTAACCAGCTTTTGACAAATGCTAGGATCAATTTCAAACTATGCTTTCGTGATCGATTGTTTAAATTCACAGATGATATTTTTACCGATTTCAATTTATGATCAATGATTGACCATATGTTTTCGATGACGTTCGGGTCGGGGGAGGTGGCAGGCCATGAGAGAACGCGAATGCCCTCATTTTTCAACCAATCTAGGGTCATTCCAGCTTTGTGGCATGGGGCCGACCTTCATAGAAAAACAGTGGCCCGGACCAGCTGTTGTGAAGCAGCCCCAGACGCTAATGGAGCCGCCACCACCTTGACACCTTGACTGAAAATTAAATAATAGATCCACTTCGTCAGGACGATGGAGAACATATTCGTTCTTTCGATTCAACACTTCAAAATGGGATTCATCGCTGAAAATGACTTTGTACCACTGATCGGCACTCCAAAATCTTTTAGTGTGCACCAGACCGGCGTTGCCTAATTTGGTCCCAATTTCGACATTTTTTTTCTTTTTTGCACTAACTTTTTAGTCCCGTACTGACCAAACGATATTGAACAGTGCAGTCAGTGACTCGGCAGTTTAAAACTTAAATCCACTGATATGCCAGACACTGACTGGATGCGGTTCGGTCAGCTTTAGCTAACAATTTCAGCTTTCTATTGTCACGATCAGTCGAAATTCGTTTTATGACCTTGCCCTGGACGATTGCCCAATGACTCGTTAGAGCAAATTTTGATGTCAATCGTTCTTACACAATTTCGAGACACTCCAGCCTTTCTTGCTACTTCACCGTAATTACTGTAAATAGTTAATAAATTGGCGATTTCTATTTTTTTTTCAGAGAAAATTGATTTTCGACCCATGGTGATACCAGATGATATAAAAAAAAATTTTATGTTCTTTATGTAGTGCACCTACTAGACAAATGCATGGGTGTGGAAACAAGACCAGTCAGACAAAAAAAACCCTGTAGACACAGAGAAATCAAAAAATTTGGTGGTGTTCTATAATTTTTTCCAGCAAAGAACAGGTTGATTATGCTTTCTCGACGAATCTTTTTTTCTACAAGAAACATAAAATTTTCTTCATAGCATCAATGAATTGAGCATATCAAAAACTACTTATAAATTTATTGTGCATATGCTCCGCTTTAATCTTAATGAACTACAGTGAATCAAAGATTTCCATGTATGGTTGTCCTATAATTTTTTCCAGCCCTTTATATAGTCTATGGACAACTGTTGTCTCTGGGCAACTGTAGTCAATGAATAACTATACTCAATAGACTACAGGGTGCGGTAAAAGTTCTTGCCAAGCTTTCTTTGGTCATAACCTCATAAAGAATTAACCTATTTTCTTCAAACTTCACTTAAACATAACATGAACAACTAAAAATAACACGTTACAATAGATTTTCAAAATGCCCACCCTAGCAGTCACACAGGCCCTCAACCGCTTAGGAAAATTGTCTACAATGGCCGCGACCTGGTCTACTGTAATCTCGTTCCACCCCTTTAACAAAGGAGGAGGAGTCAAGGAGTCCACTGTTACATTATTTGTTGCACAGGCCTTCTTTTCTAAAATTGACCAGATAGCATAGTCCATTGGGTTGAGATCTGGCGAATTTGAACACCAGATCTCTTTTCCCCAAGTGTCTGGAAACAGCTCATTGCACAGGGCAATCGTCGTTTTCGCTCCATGTGCTGGTGCCCAATCCTGTTGGAAGATCCAATGATTCCCATTGAAGTGATCACGAGCCCAGGGGTCTACCACACCCCATAGAACTTTGTCCTGGTACATTTGAGCATTAACTTCCACTCCTTTTTCAATGAAAACCAAAGGAGTCTTCCCTGTCGCAGTGATCCCACCCCACACCATTACTGAGGCAGGGAAATGAGACCTGCTAACGGTTGCTGCTTCTGAAGATGATGAGGATCCCTGTCATTCTGATGATTATGTGCACATTCAACTGAAAATCTTTTCATCAGTGAAAAGAATTCGTCGATGTCGTCCAGCTACAGCCAGCTTAAGCATGATCTTCGATTTTTTGAGCCGGTTGGCTTTCATCTTCTCTGTCAACAAATGAGCTTCCAGAATCCAATGATTCCCATTGAAGTGATCACGAGCCCAGGGGTCTACCACACCCCATAGAACTTTGTCCTGGTACATTTGAGCATTAACTTCCACTCCTTTTTCAATGAAAACCAAAGGAGTCTTCCCTGTCGCAGTGATCCCACCCCACACCATTACTGAGGCAGGGAAATGAGACCTGCTAACGGTGCCATTTGGTTGCAACTGGTTTGCCATTTGGTGCATTGACTGTTCTGGATTTCGGCGAATCCGCTTCGGATCTTTGCTCAATTGGC
Organism: Prionchulus punctatus; assembly: GCA_034698125.1. Classification (NCBI taxonomy): domain Eukaryota; kingdom Metazoa; phylum Nematoda; class Enoplea; order Mononchida; family Mononchidae; genus Prionchulus; species Prionchulus punctatus. The sequence continues at coordinate 8,290 of JAQGBA010001556.1, read as the reverse complement.
AGATGAGCTTGCGGTCTTTGGTCTTCCGCTTCTTGGGCGATCTTTGGTCGTGCCTAAGTCCTTGTAACAACATATGGCATAATCTACTGTCCTTCTTGGCATGGAGAGCAAATTCGAGTTCTCAGCAGATGACTTTCCTTCATTAAACAAAACAATGACTGCATTATGCTTTGATTTAGAATCCATCACATACCCTAGTAACCTTCAAGTATTTTAAAAACTTTATATATTGGACAAAAAAAGATGAAGAACACAAATCTGAATAGAATTAGTTGATATGAGCAATACACAACATGTCAGCACACAAAATAAACTTTTGCCGCACCCTATATAGTTAATGGACAATTATATACTACAGACATTATAGTCGCTGGACAGCTATATTTCACTGGATATCTAAAGTCTGTAGACAACTGTAGTCTGGACAACTATATTCCATTGACAACTATTGAGTGGACAACTGTACTACCTTACAAATATAGTAAAAGGACAACTGTAGTAAATGGACAACTACAGTTAGCGGTCAACTATAGGCACTGAATAAATTGTTTTTTAGGTACCGGCGGAACTGGACGTCCGCTGACGACCAATATTCACGATTCTCATTTTTTGACTCAATCGAGATTAGGGGTTAGCCCGTTGAAGCCGATCTCGTCGCCGGCCGGCTTCAACTCTAGTCCGACGACGCCGGCCAGTTCGTCGTCGTCGTCCCATCAAAACGTCCAAGGCAGCAACAACAACGGATCGGCGGCGGTCGCCGGCACGCCGGGCCAAAGCCCGCGACCGAGCATCTTGCGCAAGCGACCATCGGAAATGGGGGCCGTCTCGTCGGTTTCGAAAAAACTCACGTACGACTCGTTGGCGACGACCCCTCGCAAGCTGACCGACGGTCCGAACAGCTTGGCCGTGGACGAAGTGGTCATCAGTACGACTCGAGGACCTGAACATCCGGACGCTGGTAAATTGGACTATAGTTGCCTGTTCACTCTAGTTGTACTCGAACTATAGTTGTCTTTTAACTATAGTCGTACTTGAACTATAGTTGGCTGTCAACTATAGTTGCTAAGAGACTATAGTTGAAGATTTTTGCTCAGGAAATAGCAATCATAGCTCGTCGGCGAGCACAGTCAGCGCCGGATCGGCGTTGGACGGACACTCGAATTCGTCGTATCCGGATAACGCGACGAATCGCAGCTTGTCGCCGTCGCCGCGGAAACGACCTCGTAAACAGTGCCTCGACGATTTGCCCGAGGGCGGCGGCGGCGGCGACTTGGACTCGGAGGACGGACGAATGAGCACCGAGACAGTGGTGGCGTCGGAACAGCACGGCGATTACGCGGACGGCAAATCCAGCCTGGCCAGCGGCGTGAAGTCGGATTTCGCAGAGCCGTCGATGAAATTGAAATCTGTTAAAATCGAGGTAAAATTAGTCGTTGTAGTTGGACTATAGTTCAATTTTTGTTGAACAATACCGAGACAGGGGGTTGGGCAAATAGTTGTACTACTGTTGAACAATAGTTGGAGTAGAGTTGAACAATAGTTGGACTGTAGTTGAATTATTGTTGAACAATACCGGGACTGAGGGTGGAACAATAGTGGGGCTATAGTTGAACTATATAATTAAATTATAATTGAAGAATAGAATAGTTTACTATAGTTGAACAATAGTTGGGCAATAGTTGGACTATGGGTGAACAATACTAGGACTGGGTGTATAACAATTGTCGGTACTATAGTTGGACTATAGTTGGACTATAGTTGAACTGTAGTTGAACTATTGGTGAACTATTGTTGAATTATATAGTTGAATAGAATTCTTTACTATAGTTTAACAATAGTTGGGCAATAATTGTACTACAATTGAACAGTAGTTGAGCTATTGTTGAACAATACTAGGACCGGGTATGGAACAATAGTTGGACTATACAGTAGTGGTAATATAATTGAACTATAGTTGAATTGTAATTGAAGAATATTTTTTCTATAGTTGAACAGTAGCCTGTTTATATATGAACAATGCGCTTTCAATAATTGAACAATAATCTCTGAATAGTTGGGCTATAGTTGAATAATAAATTCACTATAGTTTTAAATGCACTGTAGTTGAACCATAGATGGACTCTAGTTAAAATGTAGTCTGTCTAGTTGAGTAATAGTTACAATAGCTAGGAACAATAGTTGTACTATAATTGGCCAGTATTTGGACTGTAGCTGAACTACAGTTGAGCAATAGTCTTGTCTATAGTTGAACAGTAGCCTTTCTATAGTTGTACAGGGTGACATGAAATGATCACTGCGTTCCAAAATCATAATTGCGAATGCGCTACAAAGAAATGAAGATATACATTGTGTAGAGAATTAAATTCTGCTTTGAATGATATTTTCGCCATCCCCGAATTCCACACGGTTCATTTTCTACGACCGAAAAACAAAACCCATCTCAAATTCAAATTTATTCAAATGCTAAAACATTCAAAATTCCGTATGACCACCTTCGGCTTCTCGGACCTGTCTCAAGCGCTCAGGCATTGAACATAAAAGATTCTCGAACAATTCTGTGTCGAATTCTAAATCATTCAAAACCAAATCCAAATTTTTTGAAAAAACAAAAATTATATAAAAATTTGAGACTTTTTGGAAATTAAAAAATTGCATTTAGTTATAATTAAATATCTCTCGCTACGAAGCAGCCAGAGGCTTGATACTTTTACCATTCAACGCAGAATTTAATTCTCTACACAATTCATTTCTTTGTAGCGCATTCGCAATTATGTTTTTAGAACGCAGTGATCATTTCATGTCACCCTGTACTATAGTTGAACGTAGTTGAACTATTATTGAACAATACTACTCGGAGTTGAACAATAGTTGGACTGCAGTTGAACAATAGTTGTACTGTCGTTGCACTATAGTCTGTCAATAGTTCAACAGGAGTTGTGCTATAATTGGTCTATAGTTGAACAACAGTTGATCTATAGTTGATCCATAGTCTATCTATAGATGAACTGTGGTTGAACTATTGTTGAATAATACTGGAAGTTGGAGGTAGCACTGGAGGTTTAACAATAGTTGGACTATTGTGGTACTATAGTTGAACAACTGTAGAACTGTAGTTGGACTATCGTTGCACAATAGTACTATAAGTTGTCGAACTGTAGTTGAACAATATTTTGACTATCTTTGAAATGAACTATAGTCGCCGGTTTTTGCTCAGATGAACGACGACGAGTGCACGAAAGTTGCTCGTCGACCGCGGCCGTCGTTGTGGTCGAGTTGCGAGACGACGTGGCAACCGCGCCGCAATCACTTCATACGCTACGACGACGTCAAGCCGAAGGACGAGAAGAAACCGACGGCCGTTGAAATCTGCAACAACAAACAAATCTGGCAGAAGATCGAGGGCTGGCGATTGCACATGATCGCCATGCACGTCGAAGACTTGGAGAAATGCGAGCAGACGAATTTGGACGATTTGGATTTGATTTTGCGCGCTTTCGAATCGCCGAAATCGTCGGACGGCGCAGATTTCGATTTCATGAAAGAAATGGTGATGACCAGCGTCCAGCGATGCAAGGCCGTCAAAGAACAATTGTCCGAATTGAAAAAACCGCTGACGGGCATTTTGAAACATAAACGAAACGTCGAGACGCTTGTGCAAAAATACAGCGCCAAACGGCCGCTGAGAAAACGCGAGAAGACAGATTTATGAACCGGCTAGGCTTCGAAACGAACAAATTCTTGAATTATAAAATAAATATTTATAGTAATCTATAGAGTTGTAAGCGATGTTTGTTTTGATACTCGTTTGTGTTTTATTATCTTGCAAAATACTTTTGTATTTTTATTGTACTGTATAAAAGAATTAGAGGCGATTGTTCAGTATCTATAGTCCTTAAAAGACTATAGTTGTCTAGTAATTATAGTTAGTTGTTCAGGGGCTACAGTTGCTTAATGACTGCAATTTCCAGTCACTATAGTTTTTCAATAATAATAATTTTCTTGAATGACAATAGTACTTCCATATATTTCCATTTCTTCGCTAACTATAGTTCTACAATGACTAGTTCTGTAGCGGCTATAGTTCTTCAATGCTTATTGTTTTCATTGACAATAGTTTTTCAATAACTATTTTACTTTAATTAATTAGTTCTTCATGGACTATAATTCTTCAACGCAATAGTTCGTCACCAACTATGCTTCGTCACTAGCCATAATTCTTCAATGACTATAGTTCTTTAATGATTATAGTTCTTCAATGACTATAGTTCTTCTTTATTACAGTCGTTAACATTTATTACAGTCGTTCAAAGATTATAGTTCTTCAGTTACTATAGTTTTCATGTGGCTATAGTTCTTCAGTGGCTAAATGATTACAGTTCTTCGTTTAACTATAGTTCTTCACTAACTATAGTTTTTTATTGACTATAGTTGCGCACTTACTATTGTTGTTCAATGACTATAGTTCTTAAACACTATAGTTCGTCACTTACTTTTGATCTTCACTAAATATATTTCTTAAATGACAATAGTTCTTCACTAAGTATGGTTCTTCAATAACTGTAGTTCATCGACAACTATAGTTCATCAATGACTATTATTTTCAATGACTAATTCTTCATTGGCTATAGTTTGACTGTCTAGTCAATAAAAGCTTATCTTTGCCATAGTTTTACAAATTTGTTGACTAGCTAGCACTTTTTTTGTTTTCCCGACTTCGTTTCGCTCCATTTTTAGAAAGGAACTCTTCTGAACACTTTTGCGTTCACTTATTTTTCTAACGACTGTCCTTGAACGAAAGTTACATGAGCGAACGAAAAACTTGTTTCATGAACAGTTGAACCGTACAATTCCTGAAGGACACTTTGGTCGTCAAAATATTCCTTTTAGCAACCAGGATGAAATACGTCAATTTAAATTTTATTATATTTTGGTCCATAGTTGGCTTAATTTCAGCTCTCATTTCGAAACTATGGTAAAAAACAAACTTCGTGCACGTTTTGTTTGATTTCTTGCATATTTTTGAAACAGGATTTTTTTTATTAGGATTTCATTGGATTACAATAGAGAGATATTCAATCATTCGCCAGGCTATTGCAGGCACATAGAAGGAATTGGTAAACTAGACAGTGAACAACTATAGTCTTGCAACAACTATTGTCTTGAATCAGCCTTTAAGCAACTATAGTCTTAGAAAACTGTAGTCTTGCAGCAACTATCGATATGTTCTTCAATCAACTATAGCCTTGAACCTATAGCCTTGAAATAACTATCGCCTTCAAACAACTACAGTCTATAACACTAGGCACTGAACTATAGTTACCAACTATAGCGGTTGATCAACTATAGTCGGTGAACAACAACGGTCTTATTGCAGAAAATGGATCTCATGGAATTTTTGTGTTGTCAAACGGATTCGCCGTCATCACTTCAGTAAGGAACAAAAAATCGGTCAGCTCTGTCACAAATGTGACGTCACTGTCTAAAAAATTCAAGCGTCAACAGTTGCAGACACGAGGAAGCTTGTTTGCTTGCTTGCTAACTACAGTTGTTCACGAACTATAGTTGTTCAATGACAATAGTTGCGTTCACTTGCCAGACTATAGTTCCCTTGACGTTTTTTTTGTAGGGACTCATTCTCCGAGCACCGGGAATCCCTTACTACCCGCCGGCTGGCCGCGTTTATTTGTACGACGTTCAACATCCGCAAATGAGAGCCGAACTTCTGCAAGTCGACAGCACGGACGATCTCAGATTTAACAACGAAACGTTTCGGCCAGGCGACATAACCGGCTGGGAAGTGAACGGTTTGTATTACATTTGTGTTTTCACTGAGCAAATACAGGAAACTTCTGTAGTAGCTGATGAGCAACTATAGTCATTGCACAACTATAGTCAGTGAACAACTGTAGTTATTAGAGAACTATAATCAAAGAACAATTATAATGTGAACAACTATAGTCTACCAACTATCGTCACCAGACAACTATAGTTACTGAACAACTATAAGCACACTACAACTATAATGATCTAACAAATATAGTCACTGAACCACTATAGATCTAACAACTATAGTGATGTAAAAACTATAGTCACTAAACAAATATAGCGATCTAACAACTATAGTCCCTAGACAACTGTTGTCGCTGAACAACTATAGTCACTGAACAACTATAATCACTTGACAACTATTTTTCAGATAAAAAATTCTTGATTTACATCGTCGATACTTACAATCGAGAAATCTGTATGTTCGACTTGGATATCAATGGAAAAAAATTGATTTTTATGAAATCAATTTCGGACCCGATGCTGACCAAGTAAGAACGCGAAATGTGTTCAGACAGCCGCGAATGCTACCATTTTTCGATTTCAGCCCGAACGATTTAGTGGCCTTCGGTGAAAACGAATTGTACGTGTCGAATTTCGCCCGCGCCACGAATCCAATTTTAATGAACATCGAACTCGCCTTGGAATTACCTTACGGGTCCGTTTTGCATTTCGATGGCAACAAATTTACAAAAGTCTTGGACGGCTTGCTGTGCCCGGACGGTATAGCCCTGTCGTTAAATAAACTGTAAGAAGGCGAGCCAGCTGTCTATAGTTGTTCAATGACTATAGTTGGCCAATGACTATAGTTGATCGATCCTATGCTATAGTTGATCAATAATTCAATAGTTCAAGGATATCTATAGTTGATCAATGATTAATGTTGGCATTAATATACAGTCAACTCCGGATAATGACAACTCCATGGGACCAGCAAAAATGGTTGTTTTTATCCGATGTTGTCATTATCCGATGATGACGATATATTTCAGTTGTAGGTTACTGAACTGAAGGGACCTAACCACTGTGTTGTTACTAGCCGATGGTTGTCATTAAGCGAGGTGTTATTATCCGGAGTTGACTGTATAAATACTTTAGTATATTTGATCCTATGCTATAGATGTTCAATGACTATAGTTAACCAATGACTATAATTGATCAAAGACTACAGTTGGTCAATGACTATAGTTAGCTAATGACTATAGTTGGTCAAAGACTATAGTTGGTCAAGACTATAGTTGGTCAATGACTATATTTAATCAATTCTATGCTATAGTTGATTAATAATTGTTCAATAATATCTATAGTTGATCAATGATATCTATATCTGATCAATGATTTTAATGTTGGCAAATGACTCTAGTTTGTCAAAACTATAGTTGGCCAATGGCAATAGTTGATCCTGTGCTATAGTTGTTCAATTACTAAAGTTAGCTAATGACTATAGTTGGTCAAATACTATATAGTTGGTCAATGACTATATTTGGTCAAAGACTGTAGTTGATCAATGGCAATTGGTCCTTAGTTGACTCTATAGTTGATCAATTACTATAGTTGTTCAGTGACTTTAGTTCTTCAGAAATGCTTACTTGATTGATATATCTTTGCAGTTTCAAGTGTTTTTTTGTTCAGATATTTATACGTCACACTGTTTTCTGGGAAAAAGCTGTTGTTTCATAAAATTAATGAAAACAAATCGTTGACCGAAATTATGCAAATTCCTATAGAAACAAGGCTGGATAACATATACGTGGATCGTATGGATAGGCTGTGGATAGCGTCCATACCCGTACTGTACAAAGGGCTCATGCATATCCAAAATCCTAAAGAGTTCAAATCTCCTTCTCAGGCATGTATTGATCAGAGTCTATCTACTTCAGTTAACTATAGTTCTTCAGCGCTATAGTTGTTCAGTGAATCCACTTGTTCGGTGACTATAGTTGTTCACTTATTATAGTTTTTCAGTGTCTATAGTTGTTCAATAAGTAGATATCCAGTGAATATATTTGTTCAGTATCTTTAGTTTCTCACAGCCTCATGTCTTCAATGTTCACTGACTATAATTCTTTTAAGATTACAGTTCTTCAATGACGAACTATACAGTAGTTCTTCATCATCTATAGTTCTTCTTCTATGACAATAATTCTTCATTGACGACAGTTCTTCAATGACTATAGTTCTCCGTTGACTATAGATCTTCATTGATTATAGTTATTCAATGACAACAGTTCTTCACTGATTAATTGTTCTTCAATGACTATAGTTCTTCAACTACCGAGAAAGAACTACTATCGTTCTTCAACGGGCTATACGAGGGGCGTTCGATAATGTGTGAGATTTTTGAATATGCGCGGCGATATGTAAATTTCCACTTTACCGCTGGTTATCCCATTTATTTTTATGTCTGTTAGCCGCGGGAAACCCGGGGATACCGCTTTTTCGATTTTTACGAGAGTTTGTATGG
>JAQGBA010001555.1:0-13899 GCA_034698125.1 Prionchulus punctatus | reverse complement strand
TCCATTTGGGCGGGAAATGGCGTCGCTTCGCACACATTTTGCAGCCGGATATTCTCTTCTTTCAGTGACCTCTTGATAATCAGCATCGATCCACAATTCCAATACTGGTTCGAACGATCCGTCGAAAATATTTTGGATATTTCCAATAACTATTACTATTCATGCTCAACAGCAATTCAGTGGATGGCGAAATTTACAATTTGTGCAAGTGATGTGCAAATCATAAGCGATGGAACAATGTGTGCAGGTACAAATCAAACATTGCGTAATTATAAAAACTTTTCAATCGACATGCAATTAATCCAGATGAAAATAACTCGATATTGACCAATATATTATTTACAGCTTTTAATTTATTTGTTCTCATAAATGCATTTGATTGCTGTCGTTTTACGTTTTTTAATCGTGCGGATCGATTTTCTCATTCTAAACTGAATCAATATCAGATTTTTATTGTATTTTTTGAGAACATTTTCTTTAAAATGATCAATGATCAACAATGCTTTCACTTTCCGAGTGACAAAATTGTTTTTGTGTTCCTGAGACACACTTTAGGGAGGCATGTCAAGTCGTCAGTTAAAGTAGTCTGGGGTTTTCACCTTCCTATTAAGCTATTTATGATGGTAGCTAGAACTGGTTACGCCTCGGGGCGCTAAACCATGTTGAGAGTCATTCTCCATGGTGCCGATCAAAGAGGAGTTTCATTTGTCCACGAAAAACACCATCATACAATACATAGGTACGCAGAAATAATTTCAACCAGTTCTTATTGTGCATTGCTCTTTCAGGCGTGGGCTTTTATAATATTTTGTTTGGCAGTTTGCCAAGCAGTCGTCATTGGCTTTTGAAAGTTCATTACGTAATCATCTAGGTCTACTGTATACCGACTGGGGATGAAATTCAAAGCTGCGTCGATGGGTAAGTTTGGTTGTCTTCCATACAATAAATAAAAAGATGTGAATTTTGTTGATTCTTGTGGTACAGAATTATATGCAAAAACTGCATAACTTAAAAATTTATCCCAGTCCGAATGACTGCTGTTAACATACATTGATAAGGCAGTGGCCAATGTCTTATTGAAACGTTCTGTTGAACCATCAGTAGGTGGATGGTAAGCTGTAGTATTCACCTTTCTTGTGCCACAAAGTCGACATATTTCTTTCATCAAACTAGATAAGAAATTTTCTCCTCTGTCTGATAATAATTGATTAGGAGCCCCATGTCTAAGGACGATTTTATGTAGAAAGGCGTGTGCAGTGGTTTCAGCAGTGTAATCAGGTACTGCACAAACCATTGCAAATTTTGTAAGATATTCAGTAAAGACAATTACATATTTATTGCCACTTTCTGTCATTTTTAATGGACCTAAGATGTCTAGACTAACTCGATCAAAGACGCCAGTAACCTTAATACTCATTAACGAAGCTTTATTTCTTTTCACAGGTGGCTTTCTAGTGGCGCAGCTGACACACCTTTCACAATGCGTTTTGATATCAGAATATGTACATATGCAGCCAATAATAATGCAAACGAATTTTTGCATATGTTCGAGCAAATCCAAAGTGGCACGCGAAAATATCATCGTGATTGGCTTCCAATATTTCTTCTACCTCTACAGTAGGAATTACCAGTCGAGGTTCTGAGTCACCCATTTGTTTTTCACTTATGAAGTAAAGTAGACCATTTACCATGGTAAACTTGGTATATAAAGGGTGTCCAAGAAGTAAGTTCGCAAATTTATTTTTTATGCCACCACAAAACAGATAAATAAAATTCCCTAAAATTTTACAAGTAACATATATCACATGTCTACTTTTGATTTTTATCCATCAAAGCTTGCTGGACCCCTTTGTACCCAATTGCTCGCAGCATTTTCCAAGCTCCATCCATTACTGTTTTTCCTGACTCTCGCGCCACTTCTTTGCTTATTTTACCCCATAAGCGTCTGAATCCAATGACACTTTTTGTCTCAATTTGTCGCTTACCATACCTGGACTTGCATATAGCCCAAAATTTTTCAATTCCACGCGCTTGAGGAACATTTGGCGCATTATCCAGTTTTGACACAAAATCGACTTTTTTGACTGTAGGTACTCGGTCGCAATCTTTGCATAGTGTGAGGATGCCATGTCTGGTCAGAACAAGACATCTTCGATTTTGTGGTGCTTAAGGATGTAGGGAAGCAATCGCTTCTTTAGGCACTCATTTACATAAACCTCTGCATTAATTGTGCCTTCAGCAAAATAAGGCTCAGATACATTGCCGTTTTCATCTAACGCCTGCCAAATTAGATGTCGCTTTGGAAACTTTGCCTTCCCTTTGAATTTGTCTTCATATTTTACATTGTTTTTGTCCTTTGCATGAAAAAATTTCTTTCCAGGAATGTCTGCTGGCTGATATGGTACGTAACTTTCATCATCAATAATGAGCACTTTATGCAAGCACTTTTTGTAAAATTTTCCTAAGGCCTGTTTTTGCGCTGTCCTCCTGATTGCTCGAGTACTTTGGAACTGTAATTTTTGCATAGGTCTTCATGCCTAACTTCTTCACTTTAATTCTGCTGACAGTTGACTTCGTCATATTCAGTTTGCTGGCTACAGCACGGACAGAAGCAGAAGGGTTTTTTGTGAACGCCTTCTCCACCTTTCCTTGCATTTTCGGAGTGGATTTAACTGGTGGACGTCCACTGATTTTCTTGTAATTTGCATTTCCAGTAAGGTTGAACCTGGCAATAATTTTTTCAATCGTCCTACAGCATCTTCCTTCGGTCACAAAGTGGTTCACAGTCCTTGAAATTTGCTGTCCACCAACGTTTTGATAAAAGTGCACAACACGTTTGGCAAACTCCTCATTTTCCTTGTGTCCCATGATTTATATATTCAATTATCGACAAAATTTTTTTAAATTCCGACAGATTAACTCTTTAGTTACAGACTGATAAGTTTATCATTTGTACCATAATATTGATATTAGTTTTAAAATTCAATTCAAATTTGCGAATTTACTTTTGGGACACCCTTTATTAATGCAATTTTTCGAGCTTGCTTCGTATCTTCAGGTAGTTCTTCATCTTCAAGAAATTTGATTAATGGTGCACAAAATGAATCCTCATGTTGTTTTTGTTGGAAGAGATTAACTTCATTTTCATTTTCATTTTCAGAAGTGTGAACTGCATTGCAGCTTATCCGTGATAATGCATCAGCATTTGCATTGTTTTTGCCTGGTCTATGCTTAACTATAATTTCATCAAGTTCGGCCAGAGCCAAGGCATAGACCACCTGGCTATTCTAGCGTTTGGATTTGCTTTTGTTAATATTTGACGAAGTGCTGAATGATCAGTGACTATGATGACTTTGAGTTGAAACAAATACTGTCTGCAAAGCTTGACAGCCCATACGACAGCTAAGGCTTCGAGCTCAGTGACTGTGTAATTAGCTTCGGCCTTACTGAGGCTTCTACTTGCATATGCTACAGGCTTATCAGCTCTGTCATGTTCTTGAGCTAATACAGCTCCTAAGCCTGCAATACTAGCATCAGTTTGTAAAATAAATAGTTTTTTAAAATCTGGTAATATTAAAACTGGTGCCGTTATCAATGCTGTTTTTCAGGCGTTGAATGCCTCTTCGCACGCTGTTGTCCAATTATATATGTGTTGCTTCTTTAATAACTGGTGCAATGGGTTTGCAGTTTTTGCAAAACCTGTGATAAATTTACAGTAATAGCTGGCGAGTCCCAGAAAGCTACGCAGCTGTTCGATATTAGTTGGTTGTGGAAATTCTTTTACCGCCTGTATTTTACATGGGTCAGGTGATACACCTTTGGCCGGAATCACATGGCCCAAGTAGATGATTTCTTTTAATAAAAATTTACATTTCTTCAATCGTAATTTTAGTCCAGATTTAAAAATTCTCTCAAAAACTTGTTCCATTCTTTCCAGATGTTCGTCAAAAGTTTTCGAAAAAATAAGAATGTCATCCAAGTATACCAGACATGATGTCCACTGTAATCCACTCAAAGTTAAATTCATTAGTCTTTGAAATGTGGCAGGAGCACAGCACATGTCAAATGGCATGACATTAAATTGGTAGAGACCGTTGTGGGTGATAAAACTTGTCTTTTCCTTATCAGAATCAGCCACATTAACTTGCCAGTAGCCATTTGCAATGTCCAAGGTTGAAAAATAAGCAGCATTTGAAATGGTCTCGAGTAAATCATCAATTCTTGGTAATGGGTAATAATTACCTTTCTTCATAATAGCATTTATCTTTCTGTAGTCAACACAAAATCTGTATCCCCCATCCTTTTTTGGCACTAAAACAACAGGACTCGACCATGGACTATTAGATGGACTAGCTATGCCCTGATCCACCATTTCCTGTACCATAGTGTCTAACGTTTCCCTTTGTTTGTGCGGTACTCGATAGGGTAACTTCCGTAGGCATGCGGAACTTTCGCCCCCAGTTTTTCGTCCCCGTTTTTTCGCCCCCGTTTTTTCGCCCCCAGTTTTTTCGCCCCTCGTTTTTCACCCTGAGTTTTAAGGCATGCAAAATTTATCTAAGCATACATACTGTACCCAGTACTGTACTGTACTGTACTGTACTATAAGGAAAACGCAAAAGAACATCGCACTCTCATTTTGAAATGTTTTCTTTTTGTTTATGTTGTTCTTTTTGGTTTTCTTGTTCGCCTCTTGTCATTCTAAGCTTGTAAATTGCTCGCGTGTCGCGACAATTTGCTATTAAAATTAATTGATTAGATAAATTCTAATTAGTCAAGATATAAATAAGTCGTGGAATCTTCGTATGTAAAGTCTAAAAGAGGAGAAAATAAATTAGTGCACGAAAATTTTATCTACGTTTTTTTCGAAAAGATCAGATGAAGGAGATGGAATATGGGTTTGTGAAAAGCGAGGCGAATGTAAAGGTCGTGTTTGGACGGCTGGCGAAACGAGAACCGTTACAAAAATAGTAACCTCATATACATGCTGCTCAAGCGGCACGTAAAGAAGCTTTGGAAGTTGTCGAAGAAATTCGAGAAAGAGCGAGGAATATGCAAGAAAATCCGCAGCAGATCATCGCAGCAACAGTTGATGGAACCCTTGCAAACATTGCCATTTGCTTACCAAAAATGGATTCAATGAAACGAACAATCAGAAAAATTCGTAATAATAATGGTGCTCCAGTGCTGCCGTTAGCTGTTGAAGATTTGGTAATACCACCAGAATATCAACATATAACGGTTGATGGTCGTGTGGAGCAGTTCCTAATATACAATTCTGCACGTGATCTTTTGCCGGGTAGGATTTTGATTTTTACGACATCGGCTAATCCATTATTGCTATCGCGCAGTTGTGAATGGTTAGCTGATGGAACTTTCAATACGGCGCCACAGCTTTTCCAGCAATTGTATACGATCCACATTGTTCAAAACAGCATCGTTATACCAGTTGTATATGCGCTATTGCCAAACAAAACACGTGCAACTTACATAAAATTATTGCAAGAAATTAAGAATTTACAACCAGGCATTAGAGCGGAAATGTTAATGACCGATTTCGAACAGGGTGCAATGCAAGCGTTTGATATTGAATTTCCGGGTATTGAAAAAACGGGTTGTTTTTTTCACTTAATGCAAAACGTGTGGCGAAAGGTGCAGGACGAAGGCTTACAACAACTGTATCAACAGTTGCACGAATTCGCGTTATGGATTCGCATGATACCGGCTTTAGCTTTTATCCCTCCAGCAGATGTCACACACGTATTCGAAGATTTAACTGAACAGGATGATTTTCCGAAGCGGGTTTAGTTATTGTCAATTATTTCGAAGATACATTTATTGGCCGCCGTCAACGTCGTCAACGCCAACAACCAATATTTCCTATTGCTATTTGGAATGTTTACAATTGTACCTTAAACGATCAGCGACGAACAAATAATGATGTCGAAGGTTGGCACAGGGGATTTCAAGCTACTTGTGGCAGCTATTTTCCAAATATTTACCGATTTATCAACGCGCTAAAACGTCAACAAGCACTTCATCATTTCAGTTTAACACAAATGATAGCTGGAAATCTGCCCCAACAGAAAAACAAAAAGTATGCAACCATAAGCGCACGTGTAAAACGAATCGTTCAAAATTATGACATTCAGAATGCATTGGAATGTCTCCGTGGAATCGCTTACAATTACGAATTTTAAGTTCGTTTAGTTTAAAAATAATGTACAGATAGATAGTATAGATAGACAGTTTTTTATAGATGTAAATGTATAGATGTACAGTTTTTTATCAACAGAAAAAATAAAACTCAGGGAGAAAAACTTGGAGGTGAAAAAACGAAGGGGGAAAAAACTGGGGGGCGAAAAAACTGGGGGCGAAAAACTGGGGGCGAAAAACTGGGGGCGAAAAACTGGGGGCGAAAGTTCCTAAAACCCTAAATCCATTTCTTCTTTAATGTTGAACCCTTTATGAGAACATGCTATGTTAATTTCTTTGGAAGTGAGACAGTTGTTTGCATTTGTTGACATTTAGCTTCAATGATTGTCTGTTTATCCACCTTGTTACCCCTATAGTGGCAGTCATTAATGGGTCTATTTTTGTATTAATCCATTAAACACCAGGCGGAAGCTGTAACATACATTCCGTGGGACATATTGTGCTGAAAGAAGGGAACTTTCCTCTTGGCCTGCGTAATGATCGACATATACTGATCGGGCGAATAGACTGTTTCAGTTTTTTTGACAATTTTTTCAATCAAGGCGAAATCGCAATCGGGAGCCATGTAGGAATGTCATACAACCGGAAATTTGTGTTCTATCATATTAAACGACCCGAACACAACAAAAACTGCCAAAATGCAATCACGTAGAAGTTTTTATTTTGGTCGGTGCATGAATCGGACCATGCAACAATATGTTTCGCTTTTAAAGCTTCAGCTGTGCAATCCATGAACGCTAGTAAGCACGATATTAACGTTATTTCTTCCGAGCCTCGGAAGCCTTCATTTTCGGTCCAGTTGAACATAAAACCGTTATCGGTTGAGGTTGCCGTTAAGTGAACCCCGAAATTGTAGAACCAGAGTTGCCTCAAGTAGAAGGCAATCGACATAGGAATCTTGGGCAATGGTAGCGTTTTTTCGAGGTCGAATGCGATGAATGCAATCGACTGACTCGACTTTGCAACTTCGTTAGCCATCTCAGCCATTGCAGACATGTACAAGTTTCTGTGCTCATCAGTTTTTTGTCCACTGTCACAAACGGCGCAAACATCGGTACGCGGCGTACCAAATCCTAAGTTAAATTCGGATGTGAAAATTGTTTGAATACTTGCGGACCATTCTCCGGATTGCATTTTTGCAACTATAAATCGTAAATTTTTGAAATAAACAGTATCGGTGAAAGATAAAGGCGATTCGGGTTATAATGCCGAGAGTAGTGGGAGCTTATAGTTGGAAAGCTATTGATATGCTCCACTACAAAAGCATGCCGTTCTTCGCTGATACGATTAGGTCTGTTATCTTGATGGGCTTTTTGCGATAAACTAGGACCCGCCTGTCTGTTAACAAGTTGACTTTGAATTCGATCAACGACTTTCTCGCTTACCATCAAAAGTGAGCAAAGCGCAGTTTTACAGATTCTCTGTTTTGTACCATTCTGTAGCACTGAATACACATAAGAGTTTTTCTTGTGTGTGAGAGCACCTTTTCGTTTTCGTTCCGGTTGATGCCACTGGACGCAGCTAAATATGAACATGTCTTTGGCATGTTAGTCACAAGTTCTGTAATAAAAGTCGAAAATGCTTCGACGTGTATCTTCATTTATATTATTGTTACATTTGAATTTGCAAACTCGTCGGCATAAGTCGACACCTACAGCAGGATTCTTCGCAGGCCTTTCAGCGGCGGCCACATTCGTATAGTTCTTTCCTCGCTGTTGAGCTTCCTTGCACACATTTTTTTTCAAAGTTTCAGGGTGCCTTAAACGCTTCCAACTTTTTCTACTTTCAGATGTTTCGAGCACTTCTTCAGCGTTTTCGGGCGCAGGATCTGGAAGTTCTTCGGTCAAATCCTGAGCTAAATTTTCGACTTCGTTTGGCTCGAGATTTCCGTCATTTTCGTAATCACTTTCATCGCTTGAATTATCATCGGATGGCTTATAATCTGGATCTCCTTCGACATGGTTTTTTGTAAATTTGTTATCTCTGGCAATTTCAGATAATCGAAAATCGCCGGATTCGGCATCGGAACTATCGAAAACTTGGTTTTCCGTTCGCAAATCGTTTTCTTTCACTTGTAAAATCTCATTATCATCAAGATCTGAGTCGGATTTAGACATTTTAAATGTTTTTAATTTAGTGTTTTTTGCGTCTTCGTGACGTTTTTATGATGTAAAAAAGCAAAAGTCATGCAAGTCGTTTATAAGAATTTGTTGCACATAGCACTTTTGGGCATTACAATTGTTCAAAACATAAAAGCGCTATGAATTTATATTATTTCTAGGCACGAGGGTGCTATGTACTGTACCACATAGAACTTTTATGCTTTTATGATTTTCGATTCTGATGCGCATAGCGTGGAAATTCATTGTGTATCTGAAGATATTGAGTGTTTAG
Organism: Prionchulus punctatus; assembly: GCA_034698125.1. Taxonomy (NCBI): domain Eukaryota; kingdom Metazoa; phylum Nematoda; class Enoplea; order Mononchida; family Mononchidae; genus Prionchulus; species Prionchulus punctatus. Next base: position 5,292 of record JAQGBA010001555.1, on the reverse strand, counting down.
AGCCATAGCACCTTTATGGTTGGATAGAGCATATTTTCTTTTGTACATAACACTACTTATCTCAATTTTTACAAAAATGTTACATAGCACCTTTATGCCGCCACCCATTCAATTGCGAAAACATATAAAATCCTGTTTCTCGAGCACCGAGTGCTTCCTGATGCCTCACCCGGGCCTCAAAGTAGCGACTTTAGGGGTCAACTAAATGGTAAGCTAGCAACTGTTGGCCAACGGGATATAAATTTTACGCAACTATAGTCGCTGGACAACTCTAGTTAATGGGCAACCATAGTCTCTAAATTGGACGGCTATTTTGTTTTTTGGCGCAGATATCGAGCAAGAATTCAAAACTCAGCTGAACGACTTGATTCCAAATTGCTTGCCGCCCAGTCGCGTCGTGCTGAAGGAGATTGACGAGCAGACTGTGACGTGCCGCGAATTGTTGGAATATTTCCGTTCCTATATGAAAATCTTCCAGGGCGAGGACTTGCCCGAGCCGAAATCGATGCTTGTGATATTATATTTCCACAGTTCCCAGCATTGAGCATCGGTCATACCAAAAACGAATATCAAATTATCCAAACAAGATACTGCAATTGAAAAGAAGTAATGATGTAAGGTTCGAAATATTGGATAATTCGATGTTTCGTTAAACTTTGTAGTTGCAACAAAGCCGCAATATTGATTAGATCTTGTTGTTTGATATCTACCTTGTTAAGGTAGTCGACAACGTTGTCTAACCAGTCTGTATTTGGTCTTCCTCTGGTGCTTTTCCAGTTTGGTTTCCACGAAAATAATCTTTTCGGCCGCCGTTCTTTATGCATTCGTATTATAACGTTATGTCCAAACCATGACAATCGAGATTTTGCAAGGAGGACTTGGATTGGTTCGATTTCAAGCGCCTACATATCTTCTTGTTGCTCTCGATATCATTCCATCGTATTTTGGCAATTCGTCGTATGAAGGACATGTCCTTTGCTGGAGCTTTTTCGTATCACTTTTTCTTAGTCCAATAATGTTCATTCCGTACAATAAGCAAGGTCTAACAGTTTTTGTGTGAAGCCTGATCTTCACTCGCCTTGATATATTTAACGCATTCCAAATTTTCTGTCGACTATTAAATGCAAAATGAGCTGTCCGTATTCGATCTAACATGGCGCTTTTTGGAGTTACATGCGAATCAAACTTCACCCCCAAGTATGTCACAGTTTGATACCATTGAATGACTTAGTTATTTAAGCTAATAATCGGTAAATCAGCGCATTTTGAATTCTTCTTTCTAAATTCGATCAGAGTGGTTTTGTCTGGATTTATTTCTAGACCCGTTGATTTGAGTTGCCTCGCTAGGCAGTTGATTTTTTGATGCAAATCGCCAGGGTTTTCGATGAATAGCATGTCATCGGTATATTCCAAATGCAATAAGTTAGAATTATTGTTCAATTATAGTCACCCAAAAATCCAGTGCGTCAATCACCACTCGACCCCCCCTACGAACCATCAATGGACGATTGCCGCTGGATGGAGAACCATTCGGCACAGCCTTGCATGTGCCAGACAAAAACTGTCTACTTCGATTAAGATAGACAATGAAAGACTAAGCTAAGCAAAGAGGGATTCAGATAGGCGAAGAAGGACTATTTAATCGGGTTCAAGTCATCTGCGCATATGCAAGTGAAACAGTGCACATTGTCAATAAACGAACCAAGTATTTGGTCAGAAAAAAACTTGAAAGCAAAGTGAAAAACGAAGAATCACTAATGAAACTATATCGGCTTTGTTGCAAAAGACAAATTTTAATGAAACATCGAATTATCCGAAATTTCGAAGCATCATCTTTACAACTACAATCACTTGTTTGGACAATTTAATGCTCGTTTATGGTGTTACCCTATGCTTCAGACGAATGGATGAATTATGCCTCAGGGCAAATTTCCTCACTCACATGGTTTACTTTATTATTCTGCTGTGCCACGCAAATATTAGCTTACCATTTGAAAACCAATACTTTCGAGACATTTTTAATGTATCCAGTTCTTACGAGTTCATCAATATTGATTCACTCCGCGAATTTGACAGTAACTTTTCAAGGGTTTGGGCATCTCGCGGTTTGGTAATAATATATATTCGGTTGATTTAAAAACTAAAGAATGGTAATTGCTGGGAGAGAAGTTAAACTTTACAGCTCACAAAGTTACATCATCGGTTTATTACAAGAATAAATTTTCTTTTCATTTATAAAGTAAGTCACATTGCACGAACCAGATGTTCGCAAAACTAAATTACAGTCGAACTCTGATAAAATGCATCGATGGCTGGCTTTACGTCTGAGCTGTATTGTATTAGCATGAGTTTTCTTTGCTTAATGGTTATCATCATACTTTCTTATACCGCTGATCAGTTGCACAGATTCTTCATTAGAAAAAAATTACCACAAAAATATTATTTTTAGCACTAATATAAAAAAATTCTTCAAAAATAAAATGGTAATTAATTCAAAATATATTTCGTAATTTTTGTATTTTTAGAAATATATCTTTTGTACTGACCTCTCACAAGCAGCTGTAAATAACACACTGACGCATGTAAAGTGTTACCCTGAAGTGTATAGGTCTTTTATAACATTTACACACATTTCTTGTTTTATTGTATTAATATTAACGTTATATTGGCGCAGTTATTTTTGCAGTAACTAAATGCCAAATTGAACATTTACGATACTTGATCATGAAATAGCGACAAATTCCAAATTGCTACGAAATGACTTTTTTAAAGTACGTTATATTATAACAGAAAGGCAGTAAAGCTGAAAAAGGTGTTAAATTAGTTCTAAAGTAACTTTGAAATTTTTGGTTAATCCTACAGAAATTGATTTAATAAGAAAACGCCTCACAGTCAACTTTCAATTAGATTGATGAACATTTTAAAAATCATGCTAACAATCTCAAATCCAAACATTTACGAGTTAGACTAAAGTCAATTAGCGATTAGCGAACAAGGTCAATAAGTGAATAAGTATTGGAAGTCGAAACTTTGACATTTGCCCTCTGGTCTTCGAAACAAGTCAGAAAGTAGCCGCTACAATTTTACAGTGTATTGTCAAACATTTTGATAGCGAGACAAACAACAACAACTCGACATCGCTATTAAGCTGATAGTAGTGAGATGTTTCTTCTCGAGAACTCGTGAAAAAATTTATTTCAATTTAACGACATCTCGTAATCATAAGAGTATTCTATGACAAATCATATTTGCCCAGAAGTTAACACGTTCTTTTTCAGGACATAAATCTTCTATCGACCAGATACAAGCATCATTTATTAAACAATAGCTACTGTACATACTTTACCTCCTCTATACAATATCGACAGACAATTCTTATCTTCCAGGCAGGTAGCGAGGCGTTGTTCTTGTGCCAATGTCTCATTATTGTTCTCTTTTCTTGGCAAAGTAAGCCTATTTAGAAAATGGCTTGGAGGACAGGTAGTTGCATGAAAACATTCCATTTTCGCTGTTCAGTTATCCTTCCTGGCGTTGTACAATGCTAAAATAAAGTCAGACCGAGTTCGAGACACGTTGGCTGTAAGGCGAATCAACCGTAGTCGATTCCATGCTATACATAGTTGCGTACCGAAGAAACTGAAAAGGATGAACACTTTGAAAAAAATGGTCTCCGTGGATAAATGGTTTTAGGTTTCGTAGCGCGTGTTTGCTGCAGAAAAGTTTTTTCGGAATGCTTCGAAAGAATGATCCTTGCATTTATAATGCCTAATGGAAGAAGCGCCACAGTTGACTTTGATCCTATGTACAAGTGTTCAATCTAAGTGAATGTAAGAGTTTAGTGTCGTAAGACCTTCACCTTGACTGCATATTATGTAGATGCAGAGGATATTTCAGTTTTTTCTTTTTAGTTAAATAGTTAAACGAATCTTCCCGAAAACAAATAAAAACTGCGCGTTATGTCACAAATATATTTGCAGTCATTGTTGAACGTAGATCAGATGATTCAGTTACCATTTATATTTGTAAATGACTCAATGTTAACCTTGAAATGAAAGGTGCTGATTGCTAGTCATCTGTCAGTTATTTATTTGATGATATAATGATGACAACATCATTTGTGACAAAGATGAATTAAATATTTATGCTGCTACACCTCAGCTTGATATCTGAAATCATATTATAATGGTTGCAGTGTTTTAATAACAGTGATGTTTTGTTGCTGATTTTTGAAAAAGATCATGCGTAGCACAACAAACCAGTATCAAAAACCTCACTTGGACATTTTACCACCTCATATAAGTGCTCATACCCGTACCATCTCAGATAAGCTGCACGTCACAAGAGTTGAAAATACACTTTTCTTTGCTGAAGCACTGGTTTTCACAGACGTATAAGCCTCTCTCACTTAAGTACCTACTGCAATCGATCATGTTGTTTAATGCGCAATGACTAGTGGTTAAAAAAGTCTACTATCTCACAAAAAAAATTGGCAACTTTTGAAATTCCGAAGCATGACTCCGAAGCATGTTTGCAAATAAGTCGATCATGCTACTCAATGGAACAATGACGACTGTTAAACGACTAAATTTGAATAAAATTTCCAATACTGATAACATTTATCACATTTGTTATGCAGTTTCCATGAAAGTATTAACATTGTTTATTATTAATTGCGCCTTCATTGAGGCACGAAATATTGTTATCGAATGAGTATCAAATTGTGACATCAATTTATACTTATACAAATTTATACCTTTACCTGTTCGCAGGTTGATGAGAAAAACAAAGTAGTTTCTCAGTAGCTAAGGGTTAGACATGTTTTTAGGCGCCATAATTGTCTTGGGTTCTGTGATTTCTTCGACTTACGGTAACCATAGCAAACATTTCTTCGATGTATATATAGTTAACGAGCTCGTGATAATGATGAATATTTTTGCTTGAATTTTAGCTTTGAAATGTACCGACTTAACAGTTGCATACAATGGTAGCAATGTAACTCTTCATTACGATTCAAATCTTTTCCCGTCTATCTGCTATGTCGTCGCTCCTGCAAACTACGACTGGCCAACCGCGGTTAGCTACTGTGGAAATTTGTCGACTCCGTTCACGTTGTCGATATTTCACGATATGTCCGAGTATAATTCGTATACGAACGTAATGTAAGCCATCATTTATTCTGCTTGCGTATTGAATATATGTGCTAAAATAATATCCCTCAAGACACGCGATAAATAACAATTGCGCCGATCCAGCTTGGATCGGGATACAGAATTACGGCGGTACGATGAAGTG
>JAQGBA010001554.1:0-13904 GCA_034698125.1 Prionchulus punctatus | reverse complement strand
ATTATTTACCAGACCGCACAAATTAATGTAAGTGCGATTAGGTCAAAAAGTGACGAAATAGCCCCAGATGACGGTACATATTAATTCAACATTATTCAAGTTAAAAGCGTGTATTTCAAGCTGGATTTGCTTAAGTCAAGTCAAAAACAGTTGATTCAAGTTGTTTGAATTTTGATGCGGGCGTTAAGATTTCAGTATCAAAACATATAAATTACCCGGTCGCTCGCAGTAGATTCCGTCCAAAACGTATTTGTAATTGCAGATGCAATTACCTGCCGTGCACGTCAAAAATCCTAATGGGCAATCAGTGTCAACTTTGCACTTGTTCGAAATCCAGTCTAACGGAGAAACGAAAAAATCAAAGGCAAACTTTTCTATTAAATCAAAATGTTGTACCAAGAGGCAGACAAGCTCCACCGCTTCTGATGTACCCTGGAAGGCAGGCGCAGCGACCAGTCACGCAACTTGTGTAAGGCGTTGCACATGCCTTACTGTCTTTGCATTGTTCGGCGATAGTGACTGAAACAAGAAGACTTCAGTTGCGATCGGTTCAGCTTGCAAAATTGAGAAAATCAGTCGTACCAGTTAACCAACATGCAGCACCGTCTCTCGTATAGCCAGGTTTGCAAACGCATCTCTCCTCAATGCAGACGCTTCCCTGAATTTGTGAAGCGCAATCCGCAGTGGCTTTGCACGTTTCGTTGATAGACTCTGAAAAGTAATGCAGGCATCACAATGTGAGTTTCGAGAATTTCATTTTTTTTTGCAAAACCTTTTTTAGAGCAGGCATCTCCATTGTTAATTTCGCCAGCCGGACATGCACATTTGCTATTTTCGCATGTTTTCGTCGATGTACACATTTCATTGCCGCAAGGGAATTTGCAGTCATCAGATGATTTGCATGTTTGGTAAGTGTTAACTGAGAAAAAAAATCAAAATTTCAGCAGGTTCTGTTATGTGTGCAAGAAAATCATCTGTAAGTACCTTCAACACATTCATGCGGTAATCTGGCGTAACCATAAGTGCACACACATTTTTCAGCTATGCATTGTTCACCTTTCCTGCTGCAATTGGCATCGACCTGGCACGTGTCCCCAATTTTGGCTAAAAACAAAAAGTCGGCTAAGTACTGCAGAAAGTTGTAATTTAAGTTAGAAAGACTGCAAGTTATAACAATATTTGCAAGTCGCTTCAATTTATGGAAAGACCCTGTGAGTAACCTGCGTCATTCTGAGATACAGCGCAATTCCATATACGGACTATCCTTAACCATTGGCCCCAGAATGAGTCCATGACTACTCCTGTAAGTGTATGCAAATTTTGCAAGTGCACATACATATTTGTCTGCATAAAAGTCCATCGCGTATGAATCCTGCTGCGCATGCGCATTTGCCATTGAGACAAACTGATGACAATAAAGCACAGTCTTCGGTGACGGCGCAAGTTTGTTGAAGGTTGGCTAAAAATCGATGACGTAAGGAGCAAAATTCATTTACTATAAGCTTAGAAAAAACAAATTATGTTACCTGTCAATCGGCAAACAACTCCATCCCGAGTGTTGCCAGGTTGACATAAGCAGTGACCGCCTACGCAAGCAGTTCCCTGAGTTTTGCACTCAGTTGTTTCTTTGCAAGTTTCCTTAATGTCTTCTGAAAGTGAAATCAGTTTTGCGAAAATATATTTATTGTCAAGGACTTTTTGTGTACAGCGGGTTGTTGTCCAGTGACAGTTTTTCGCTCTATATCAACTGGTCAGTGACTAATTGCAATGTACGCATACCTGATTTAGTACAGACGTCGCCATCTTTTACGTAATCTTGCTTGCAAGTAGCAACAGCTGAAACGAAAATACAAAATGAGTTACACATGAACTGCAAGTTTCTGCAGATCAGCAGACTAACCTGTATTATCAATGTTTGGAGCTGCCGTAACTATAGTCGCTTCCTTGGTAGGCTCAACTGTTGGAACTGGGGTTGAAGGTTCTGCAGTTGGTTCGACTTCTGGTGCTTTCGTTGGTGGAACTGTCGCTTCTATAAAAAATGTGTTGTCAGCTTTTTGCACTAATTTGCAACTAAAGTCCTCCTTAATGGGTACATGACCGACTAAAAGCCATACCTAGGCCAGCACATTTGGCGCCATCGCGAATTAAGCCAGACTGACAAATGCACAGACCATTCAAACAGTGGGTGCCTTCAGTTTTGCATTCGCTGTCGGCTGACTTGCAAGTTTCAGTAAGGGCTACTGCATGTCAAAACAAATTTCATGTTAGCTGTTCAACTATTTGAAACCAAATTTAACCTGTCAGGATGCAAGCCAGTCCGTCTCTTGTATGACCTTCCTGGCAGACACATTTGCCATTAACGCACAATGTATTGCCAACTGTTTTGCAATCAGAAGTCGTTTGACAAAAATTTATTAAATCTAAAGTACTGGAGCTGAACGGACTATCGCCTAAAATTGATCAGTTTTTTTGCTTATCTAAGACTGAAACTTGCTTAAACTAGAAACTCTACCGTCTTTAATGCATCTTGATCCATCAGCAAAATAATCAGGAGCGCAGAGACATTTCGAATTCGCGCCGCAAACTGTATTAGCCGCTACGCAATCGGTGTTTGATTTGCAACTTATCAAGACTTTAGCTGTAACAGTCTCCACCAACTATAGCGTTGGACTTATTGGACTATCTTTTGAAAATTAATACCATCGACACATTCATTTTTGAATCTAGCGAAGTTAGGCTTGCAGACGCACAGCCCGGAGACGCAAATTTCGTTTGATTGCTTACAGTCGCTTGATGATTTGCAGGTGACTCTCATTTTCTCTGAAAACACTCAACTATAGATGGAAAAGGTGGAACTGTAGTCAAAAGTTTTGTACGTTTGTAACGACAGGTGAGTCCATCCCTAACGGCTTTACCAGGTGTACAAATGCATCGCCTCTCTTTGCACTGGTATCTCTCATCGCCGCAGCCTTCCGTTTCATTGCAAGTAGTTGCAAAGGTATCTGAAGCGAAATCCATTCTGTTACAGACATTGCCAAGATTGCAATATGCATGCCGTAGGAGCTCATACTACGACAGGTGGTAGTAATTTCAAACATAACAAGTTTTCAGAAGTAGTTCACATCATGGTCGAATAAAAAAATTATTAATGTTCATTTGTGAATAATCGCTCACCTAACGGTCTGCATACTTCGCCATCTTTAACGTAATCTTGCGTGCATCCACCAACTGCTGAAAATAAATAAACATGAATTGTTAGCTATTCAACGCGTTTGGCAATCATTACAATTGGCTGCAAGTCGCTACAAGTGAGAGTCAATCGTAGCATTTTGAGTAACTAAAAGATATCTACAAGTGGCATCTTGCTGTAACTTGTAATCAGTTGCAGCTGGCTTGAAACCTGTAGAAGTTTTTTCAGCTAATTTTAGTGACTCAACTAACTCAAAATTGTAGTGACTTGCAGCCAATTGTAACGATTGTCAAAGGCATTGAATGACTATTAATTGACGTTTATTTCATTTCAGCAGTTGCTGCTTGCAAGCAAGACTTCGTTGACGACGGCTAATATGCAGGTATCTACGAGAGCGAAATTCATAAACACGGACATACGATTTGTTTTATTTCATTATTATGTGAACTGTATTTGAAAACTTATCATGTTTGTAAGATATACCGCCTGGTGCAGTAGTATTTACTTAAGTGACATGTAAATTGCAATCTTAGTGGTGCTTGCAACAGGATGGATTTCAAATGAGAATATCTTGGAACAATTTGCAACGAAACTGTAATCTGCAACCATGAGTATCAGTGCAAAGATGGTCGATGTATCTGTGCACTTGGTCAAGACTCGACTCTCGTTACAAGAGTGCAAAATTTTTAATTATGGTACTATCTTTTGAATCTATACTTGAGTCTGTCAGATAAAATTAAAATCACTTGCAAATCGACAGAGGAGTGTAAGAAATCAGCTGTCGATTGCGTTCTTTTCGTCTGCAAACTAATTAGACATGACTCAAAAACGAATGTGAATGTGGATGTGGTGAATGTTTTTTCAGAAAGAAGTTCAACATCATAGTTCGTGAACGAACTATTTCAGCAATAAAGAAAAAGAATTGTGCAACATGCACATACAATTAACATATAAAATGATACATAAGGGTTAAGTTGATTGGAAAGGGGTTTTGGTAAATTGCAAATCAAATATCGATTACATTGTGGCAAACATACTTTGGGGTACATGATAATAATTCAAAATGTATCATCGCTTTTGATTATATTGCACATGGTTCAAGATTCCTTAAAACCGGTACAGTTTAAGGTTGAAATAAGTTTCAGTGACAGAAAAACAAAAAAATCGTCACTTTTAGGCGACAGCCCATTCAGTAAAAGTACCATAGATTTGGTTAGTATTTGTTGCGCGACTTCCGATTTCAATGCAATTGGTAACACACTGTGCATTGTTAAGGACAGATGCGTCTGCTATAAAGAATGTGCTACAGATGGACTGGCTGGAACCATGGCTGGTAAAATTTTCAAACAAGTTGTAGGGCAACCATGAAATTTGTTTTGATTTGCAGTAACCCTGACTAAAACTTGCAAATCAATCGACAGCGCACACAGCAGGTCTGTGCACTTGCAAGTTCGTTGTAATTCGTGATAGTGTCAAATGTTACAGCGTGCAGCAAAAACACCACTGCCAATAAGTCAATCAAATCAAATCAACTGCAAGTTCCTACAATTAGTTGAAAGTCACTAAAAACTTGCCTGAATCTCACTACAAGCATGCAAGTCACTGAAAACCGCAAGCAGTGCAAGACACTGAAAAAGTATGTTGAAACTTACTCCCTGCAAATTGCTGCAATTCCTTACAAGTGGCTTGCACGTCAAACAAGTCAAACTAACAAGTCAAACTAACCTGTGGTCGGTGCGACTGTAGATGCTTCTGTCGGTGCGACTGTAGGTGCTTCTGTCGGTGGAGGAGCTGTCGATTCAGTTGCAATCACTGTACCGGCTTTATTGCATTTAGCTCCATCGCGGACGTAGCCATGTCTGCAGATGCATTTCTTCTGCAAGCACTTTTGACTGTCGTCTTCCGTGCATCCTTGACCCTCCTTGCAATCGGCGAGTGGTGCTTCTAAAAACAAAAAACAGTTTAAAAAAACTCTGTCTATCAAAGTTAACGAGCCACTTACCCAGATTTGAACACTTGTTGCCATCTCGAATTTTGGCAAACTGGCAAGTGCACAGACCATTGAGACAATGGGTGCCTTCCGTTTTGCATTCAGAATCGGCCGACTTGCAAGTTTCAGTAACGGCCACTGCAAATCAAAAACACAGTTCAGCCGATTTTCAAGCGGCTTTTGAGCACAGTTCAGTTTATTTCCAGGCAACTTTTGAGCAGTTTAACTCATTTTCAGCAACTTTATTATTTTTGAAATTACATGTAAGGGTGCAAGCTTGTCCGTCTCTCGTGTGTCCTTCGTCGCAGACACATCTACCTCGAACGCACAACGTGTTGGCGACAGCATTGCAATCGGACGATTTCTCACAATAATTGACCTTGTCTAAAGTCGAATCGCTGAACGGGCTTGATCCTAAAAGACGATAAGAATTTTGTTTTTCAACGACTGATAGTCGCCAAAAATGAAAACTAGCCTTCTTTGTTGCATCTCGATCCGTCAGCGAAATAGCCCTCGGCGCAAGCGCATTTATAGTTGGCAGCGCATACCGTATTGGGCGCCGTACAATCGGCGTTCGTCTTGCAGCTTATCAGGACCTTAGCTGAAACAAGCTTGCAACTATAGACCTGGGATTTTTGCTGGTTAAGAGCGAAAATGGTTTATACCGTCAATGCACTGGTTGTCGAACCTGGCGTAGTTGGGGTTGCAGACGCACAGTCCTGCCACGCAACCTGAATTGGCTTTCGAGCAGTCGGCTGCTAATTTGCAGGTTTCCTTGATTTTCACTACAATATCAGCGAACTATAGTTGCACAAGAAGGAATTGTAGTCGACGATTTTCTTACATGGATAACGACAGGCCAGTCCATCTCTGATGTTCCCGGGCGAGCAGACACAGCGGTTGTTCTTGCACTGGTACCTCGAACCGCCGCAGCCTTCGGTCTCGTTGCAAGTAGTTGCGAAGCTGTCTGCAAGTGAAATCCAACTATAGATCGAACTATAGTCGACGATTGCGGCCGATTTCATGTGCGAAAATTGCATCAGGTGGTAGTAATTTCAAACATTACAAGTTTTCAGAAATGGTTCTCATCATGATCGCAGAAAACAAGATATCGGCACTGGCTCTAGCAATTCCACTCACCCAGTGATCTGCACACGAATCCGTCCTTGATGTAGCCATCGATGCAGCTGCATTTGTTTTCTCTGCAGACGGTGAATTGTGCGGCACAGTCGCCATCTTTAGTGCACTCTTTCGTCGCCTCGATCACAAGAGTAGATCCAGCTGTTGAAAAACAAGAAATCTGTTGGGAGTAACTGCGAATCGTGCACTTTGCATTACTTCTCGTTTCGGTGGTTTCCGAAGGAGCGCAATAGTTGTTGGTGACCATGTGCGTTCCCGACTGGCAAAGGCACAGTTTGCGACCTGCAGGATTTCGAAAAAATTATCTAGTTGAGTTTTAGGCATGAATTTTGCTTGTTACCGTTGTTATCGGGGCTACATCGCGATCCACCGACGCACTGAGAGTCGATGTCGCACTGCTTTCCAACCATGGTGTACTGGTAGCAACGACCGTCCACGTTGAAATAGTCGCTACCTGCTCTGCAGGGATTGGGGCAGCAGACCGGCGCCTTCTGGTATTTGAAGCTCAGGCAGTCGTGGGTAATGTATGGGCAAGTCCGAATTCCCAATGCTGGATCGACAGCCCCGGCTGACTCGTCGGGACAGCCAGCTGTGACAATGCCGACGGGGCAGTGCTGCTCGGACGAATGGCCTCCTGCAGGAATTGCGCAACAGTGGCCGGCGTCCCTGCCGGACTGAGCTCTCGTTTGAGGCGGGACGAAACAAAATTGACCAGATGGACAGGTCGAATTTTCGCTATTGGTCACTGGATCGTAAGTTCTTTCGCATAGTTGCACAGTGGTTGGGGCTCCACTGGGGCAAAAACGGCTAGCGTCTAAAATGTTGTTAACCTGAGCGTTAATCACGCAGTACTACAATATCTGCAGGAATACCAGGAATTGTACAAACGTTCTTGTCTTTGGTAAATGGCTCGACGCAGGCGCATTTTGAATTGGTGCATCTTGAATAGGCTGCTGCACAGTCGCTATCCTCTGCACAGTCTTCGTCCAGGTTTCTGCTGACAGCAGGAATTTTGTCGGATACCACAATAGCAGATTCAAGTGAAAATCCTGCCAAGTATAAACCTGTTCAGTGTACGTGTAAGGCGTTGGACAACTATTGTACAGTTACTGGATAACTATAGTGACTGGACAACTATAGCAACTTGACAACTACAGTCACTGTACAACTATAGTCATGCGACACCTAAATCACTGGGCACGTACAGTCACTGAACAGACATAGTTCGGGTCACCTAAAGTCACTAGACCTAAGGCAATAGGCAGCTATAGTCACGGTACAACCATAATCACTGAACAACTACAGCACCTGAACAACTGCAGTCACTGGACCACTATTGCCACTTGACAACTATAGTCGCTGGCCATACAGTCACTGAAAACGATAGTAACCAACTACAAAGGCTGTAAGCCATTTTTACCTGTATCCCCTTTCAGGCAAAATTTTCCATCGACTTCTTTGTAGCCAGGCAAGCATTGACATGTTTTGAAACCTATAATTAGTTTTTTGAACAACTATCCTTCCATTGGAGAAAAGAATATTATCAAGAAACCTTTTTCGCCTGCTTTACAATGGGCATAGGGCGACATGGCTATACACTGGTTGTCGATTAGGCATTCGTTGTTGAGCGCCACGAAATTGTAGCAATTGTTGGATGTCGAAAAGGTCATGGGATTACCGCAAGCCGACGGGCAGCAGATTCTTGTAGATGACACGTGGCTCTCGACACACTCGTAATTATTTTTGCCCAATGTACAAGTAGCCAGTGACCCGCAGACGGCAGTTTTAAGCTCGGTGCCCACTGGACAAACCGCCTGAGGCTTAGTATCCGTCGTCGGTACCTCGGGACAACAATGTCCGTATGGGGTGCCGTCAGCCGAGGCCACTTGAGGGTGCGCGAAACAAAAATGACCCGAGGGGCAAGTGTCCTGAGTGTACTGGTTTGTCGATATATCGAGCATCAATTGGCACATGGTCGTTTGACCATCCTTCACCAAGGGTTTGTCATATGGGCAATTAAAAGCTGAATATTAGTGAAAACAATTCGCGTTACTATATTCAGTGCAAAAAAAGCAAAATATCTGCACTGTACATTGGGGTTGGCAGGACTGGGAGTCCTTAGTGAAGCCATCTCTGCACTGGCATGTGTAATTAGTGCACAATGAAAAGGCCACCTTACAGTCCGAATGCTCTTTGCAGACATTGGGGAGTGAGCTAAGATTCGGTACGAATTCTAGAGAAAAAAAAAACAAGAAATGAGTTTCAAAAATTTTAAATGATAATTCAAGGAAAACCAGTTTCACCTGCTTTCGGATGTAATTCCAAAGATGTACATGTGAAATTATCCTCCGAGCCATATCCGTCGACACATTGACAGGTTTTCTTCTCTGGAAAACAAACATTCCATCAGTTTTTTAAACTTCTTTCAGTTGACAATTTCTTATCTATAAAACGCTTTTCAAACTAATAAAGTAGTTGTTGCATCAAAATACTGAGTTTTTCTAGAAACACTCTATCCTAAACAAATATAGGTGCATGCCATATTTCGGTATGGGTGACAAATTGCCAGAAAATTTTCGTTTCAAGGTGAGCTAATAAAAAACTGAACACACACGCACACATACACACAATGCCAACTACATGTGACATTTAAATTTACAGAATGTCATGTTATAAGATTATTTTGATGAATAAGATTACATTAAATCCAAGGCCGTTTGTCTGGCGGAGGTATTCGACAATTTCAAAGTTTATCATGAGAATGTGTGGGCAAAAATATATTTTCTAGAAACTCATAAATTTGACGTTACGGAAAATATTTTTGGGAAATCCTTAAATTTCATGTAACAGAAAATATTTTTGTGAAACCTGTAAGTTTGATGTTACACAAAAAAAATATTTGGAGATACCCATAAATTTAATGTAACAGAGACTCTTTTTAGGAACCTGTAAATCTGATGTAACAGAAAATGTTTCTTAAACTTATAAAAATCGATATTATAGAAAATAGTTTTGTGAAACCCGTAAATATGATGTAACAGAAAATATTTTTAAGAAACTATATAGGAAAAAATATATGTTTCAATTTATCGGTGTCAAACAGAAATTACATTAAACAGCAGTTTTTATGAATAATTTTGTTTTTTAATGTACATTCATGTACATTCCATCCATAAGTGAAACTCATCGAAGTATAGAAGGAGATGGGCACGCCACGCCATTTAAAACACCGAAACGCTTTTTATTTGTCAACTTCCAGTTATGTGTAGAGTAGTTTAAAAATGACTTTGGCCTAGATATTCGAAAAACGTGATTTAGTAACCGGGTTCGATTGAAAAATGGACGTTTGTTGTGAGTGTAAATAAACATTCTCGCTTGAAACAAAGCTCGAGTTGATTTTCATAGTTCATTAGGCGTGAGAGACGTGATGATCAAGTAAACACTATCGATCAGTAATTTTCTGTTCTTACGTCGATCTTTGTCCAATTTGCACGCGGCGTGCGTAATACATTGCGCGTTATGCTCGCAAACATGTCCGTATACCACGTGGTCGAAGCAGGTATCGTCGACTGCGAAAAATCCTGTTGTATTCCTGCGGCAAGCCAATGGGCAACATACACTGTGGGTGCAGCTATGAGTTTCGTCCGGGCATGCAGGCATACATTCTGCGGGTAGTGCACCATCGGCCGGCACTTTGCTCATATCGCAGCACTTCGCCGTTGTCAGCGGTGTACCGACTGGGCAGATTGCTGGGAAAATTCCATTGGTTAAGTTATTCGGACAGCAGTGACCAACTTTGTCGCCGTTGCCGTTGGTGACACCAGGCGCGAAATAACAGAACGAATCAGCGGCGCAGGAGTCCGTTATTTGTTCGGTATCGTTGCACGGAATGTATTTGTCGACCTTTTTTCCCGGGCAATAGTATGCTAAATGAGTCGAGCAAAAAAATTAATCGTTTCCAAATTAAGATGTTCTTCAACTTCATAAGCCAATCGACAAATCTAGTCTGTATGACAATAAAAATTAGACAGTGAATGGCAAGTCGCACACGAAGGAGTAATGCAACTGTGCTAGGTCATTCGTGACATCGACAGATTAGCTGATTAGCATGACTTTATAAAATCGTTCAAAAAATGATATTTTTAGTGTACTTGTTGGTGTGCATATTGCATCCGGGTATCCGCTTTTATGCTCTTCGGTGAAACCTTCAATGCACGTGCATTTGCCACCCGAGCACTGCGAATACGCTTTAACGCAAACGGAATCTGTCGCACAGTCGTCTCCGAGCTTTTTCCCCGCAACTACAAAACAGAAAAACAGTTCACCATAAAAAAGTTGTCGAATGTTGTTCAACTTTTTTCATCGAATTTTTGTTGTGAATTCAACTTTTGCAGAAAATCTGAACCAAAGTCTCAGTCACGTGACTGTAAAAGTCGAAGACTTCGCGACTTCGCTCGAAAGCGTAAATCATCAATAAAAACCCATGCGCGGCTTAAATTCGAGGTCCATAAATTTACACTGAAGCTTTTCTTTTGTAAGGCAAAGGCACACCGGGCACAGGTCTTGATCACGACCAACCGTGCACGTTTCAGGGCACGGAAACTGAACTGGACATTGACTCGTGGGTGCTGAAGAAAAGTTGCAAGCCTTTGAATTATCCGAAGTAACGGATAAAATCAAGTAACAATCGGTTTACCTGATGTAACTACCGAAATTACAGCAGCAACGCCCAGCAAAAAAACACACCGTCCGCGCATCATCCGAGAGCAGAATGAGATCTATGATCGACAACTGAACATCGGCGCGAAATTTTGCCCCCACCGATTTCGAAACCGGCAAACTTGACGTACTATAGTGACAATGGCGAACGCCTAAAAGACGGCGACACCTTATTGTAAGTGGCCATATTCGCGAAAGACTCGTTTATTCATAGTCGAAGGTCACGATCGTCAATCTCTACTTCTACTTTTTTTTACCGTACTCCGCACTGTTTAAGGAAAGTGCGGGATACTGAGCAAATGACGACAATTAATCGAAGGAGCCAGTTCGAAATCGTGTTCAACTCGGAGGGTTAAATGTCTTTATTTTTGTTTTTAGACGTTTAAAATTGCTTCTGTAGCGATGTAGGATGGAAGGTTTACTCGCTTTTTTTCATCATGTATGAAAAAATGGAGCAGAATGAAACTTGATCGGTTACCTTTGGAACTTGTTTTGCTGCCTTAAGGCGTTCGGCGACCGACGAAAGAGAATTCTTCCATCGTTCATACTTTCGGTGTCCATCCCATTGTACGCACTATCGACGACGACGATTTTATATTTTGTAGGTTTATGGAAGGTGTTTCATGGTCCAATGAATTTTTGTGAAAGAAAACTCGATCCATCTTTTCAATTGTTATTAATGTATGAAGCAGTTACGGGCATTGTAGAGGTTTTTTGTACGTACAGCCAGTACAAAAAATGTTTCATGATTCGAAATAGTTGACCATCTATGTAAACTGGAAATCGTTAAAAGAAAGTTTTGTTGTCATAAGGAACATATTTACATTTCACTCGAAGTCCTTTTTGTTGCGCAACAATTCAAAAATACAAAAATGAAAAATTAGATGGTACAGCTCAGGTTATAATTTGATAGGGTCACAATAAGCTGGTCAATGATTTTGTAACAAATGATGAAAAATTACTAACATGATACTGTTTCACGTTTTCAATTTGCTTATTTCCGATTTTTTCTAATTCGACTCATATACGTTTATGCTTATTGCAAACTAACATATTTTGCGACTTTTCGTTTTGCTCACGTCTATACTATTATATTCAGTCTCGCTCACTCGCGACGCGGCACGTGATTACGTTGCCGCGGTGACGTCAGCATATTTCGCCATGTCATAGATTTTTTAACACTTTCAGAGTTTCTCAATAACTTTCTGAGTTTCCGTTTCTACTATCTATTAGCAGAAATTTTGTTAAAAAATCTGTATAATGTGACAATTTCAAGTAAGTAACCCATATTTGCATACTTTTATGTCTTGGTCGGCAGGTCTCTAGTATAAGCCTAAGCTGAGGCTATCACATTTTCTGGTAGCTTATCCGTCCAGCTTTTCATTGCCGGTTGACGTTTTCCGATACATCGATACATTGTACAATTTTTCGTTTATTTCAGATTTCCAGCAATCAGTACTTTTGCTTGCAATGCGATGTAAATTTATGCACATATTACGGATGAAAGCTATCAAGGCAAGCTGTAGATTTGGTTTAAAGCTATGTTGACGGCTCCTTTTATTCTGAGAATGATAAAGCTTTATTTTGAAGTGAAAACTTTGCTTTGCTAAAGCACGTTTTACGCTTCAATCGCTATTGCTGTATATTTCATCACAAATGCCTATAGAAGCTATGCCAGACTTTAATATAGCCAAAAACTTTTCCACGATGAATCTTGGCAGAAAGAAATTCCATCTGCAGAATTAAAACGTTATCTACCCCAGATCGCCTCATTATGCATTCAATCGAAAAATATGCTCTGCCGTGATGGTAATCTTAAGAACTCCGAATACCTGTCAATGCTGAATATGTTGGCACCTTTATCCAAGCAATTTATTTCCAAAAATTGAAGAGTTAATGCCAATCCGAAAATGGTCAAAATTATTCAATATCTGGATCATAAATGTTCCTTACTTTTTATGCCAAATGTTTTTGGAAAATGATCTATTTCTATACTAAGAAAAGGGTTGAAACTTGATGAAGAATTCCTGGTTTTATTGAAAGAAATTTTATTGTTGATCAATCGACTAAACATTTTTCAGTTTGATGATCTAGTCTATTTGTGCCAAAGTTTAGCTAAAGCTTATGTTCCATCGGCTGTGAAAATGTTACTGGTTGAGAAAAGTCTAATTTCAAAGAAGGATGATCTTGTTTTACCATTTCATTACAATTTGAAAGCTTTCTTGTACAAAAAATCTGCATGCAGACTAGTATTAAGTTTTGCTTTAAGTTTTGATTAATTTGCCAAGTTATTTTGTCATAAACTTTCTGAAACCTTTAATACTTCGATAAACGTTTCATGTTGATAGTTTGCAAAGCACAAGCTAAAACTTCCACAGAGGGATGATGATTTCCACCTACCATGCTATGTATGAAACTAGGTGTTTTTTCAGATTGTTGTAAATTTCTGAAACCGAACTAAAAAATAAAGCTTTATCATTCTCAGGATAAAAGGAGGTCATCAACATAGCTTTAAACTGCTGACCCGATCTTAGAGCGCAAGACATTAGAGCGCCGACAGTAGAGCGCAAAGACATTAGAGCACAATGTACTAGCAGCAAAAGTGACAATTTACAATTAATTTACATACATAACATATAATTTTCAAATTAAAACAATAAGCACATCCACGCAAATATTCCATTCTTTCTTTGTTATCGTAATTTCCAACCAAATTGTGAAGCCTGGCGGCTAACTATCTGTATTTTGGTTTCAAATATAAAGAAACAACCTTGCCAGCAACAATGCACGCTTTTCGAATTTCCATCAAACTTTGTTCATTAATTAAAGCTTGCACCAAGTTGTATACTTGAGGGTGTTGCAAAC
>JAQGBA010001553.1:0-13915 GCA_034698125.1 Prionchulus punctatus | reverse complement strand
GCAATGGAATGGTTCCGATTAATATTGGAAAACAAAATTCAAGCAGCGCATTTCCATTTTGAAATATCTAAAAAAAACAAATAAAACAACAGTCTAATGGTCAAACTGTGTTGGATGAAGTTGTGAACATTGCTGAACCTTAAACTCAAGTTCGTAAATCGCATCGATTAATCGACAATGTTGCAACGTCGGGGCGACAGCAGGAATCAGCAGGCCTTCGCCAGCCCACAGCACATCATCTGTCGTCTTTGCCATAGCATGGGTCAGCTTGGCGACATTGCGCGTTGTACAATTGGTTCGTTTGATTCCTTGGCATTTGGCTGTGTAGATCACGACTTCATTCAGCCTGACTTCGGCCTGCAATAATAGACAGTGACGTCACGTTGAGCAAGCGGCGACGAGATATAAATTTTTAGCCAGTGACGTCACTAACGTGGTCGATCAACGTTGAACTGCTGTTGTGGACGGAAAGTTGAAAATGAATCGTTTCACCGGGCACAAATCCGCATCGAGGTAAATCAACTGTACAGTCGATAGTTCCGGATTTCCGCAACAATTTCGACCTGACGGTCTTCGACAAAGACTCGCTGATTTGCCGGCTAGCCAACGGCTCTTTGTTCAAATCGACTCCGTTGACGACTGTAAATCGTCGTTTGCATTTAAAATCTCGACTTCCACCTTGCTCGCCGATTTGCGCCTGTAAAAATGAAAAACGCATCATGCGTCGATTTCGACGACGCGAAACTTGTTTTCAATTCAATGAACCATACTCGGCAAACGTAACGAACGAATCCCATTGTTCCCTCGAAACTGGACGGACACGTTTTCGAAATGGGTACAGTGAACGGTAATTCGTACGATCCGGGCTGTAACGTTACACTGGCCATGTCGTTAAGCGGTTTGTATTTGTACCAGAGTTTTTCTTCGTGTTTCAAGTATAGTTCGTCGTCTTGGAACGAATCAGTCAGATTTTTACATACAACTTGCCCGGAGAAATTCATTCCAGAGACGAATCTCGCCACTGTCCACTGCACGTGACCAACGCCGCTGACCGATAGCCGAATTCCATTGGTTTCTATTGGTTCGTTGAGCACCAATCGGACGAAGCCGTTCATCGTTTCGCCCGAATAGTAAACGTCGTTGGTGTTATTTTGCAAATGAATTTCGAAATTTTCTACGACCATCTTTCGTAAGTTTCTACTCGAGCACACTTTGTTCACTGGCCAGAGCCGTTCCTGTTCACCGGACAAGCGGTTAACGAGCGAAAAGACGTAACTATAAAATTTTCGTCGTTTTTTTACTACATTTCAAGCGTTTATCACATTCTATGAATAATCCGGCTGCGTCTGTCTGGTTAGAAAAGCGCTTTTCATTTCGCCTTGAACTAAAGAACGTTTTGAAAATATTGACGTTTTCCATCAAAGAGTGGGAAGACAGTGAAGGTTTTCGCTGGGAAACGACGGAAAAACGTCGCAGAAAAGCTTGAAATTTTCGTTTTTCGAACCACCAGAAGTCATCAATTAGTCAAAAAAGACAACGACCATAGAGCTTGAAAAATGCGTTTCCTACTCAAAGAAACTTTGCAATTTCCTTGCTGCGACTTTAATTACTCAAAGTGACATTTTTAAGTGAAGACAGTGCACAAATTCGTGCAGAACTTTGCATTTTTGTGCACTTTTCTTCTTTTCACACTCCAATTTAAAAATAAATCTTTATTACAACAAGAATAGACTTATTTTTGATTTTCGTACAACAAATTTGAAAATATTTTCACAAAACGTGTTCCGAAGCGAAATTATTGTGACACAAAGTTGGATTATGTTCAGTGGACGATTTAGCTTTGTACAACATCGGCACCGCCGACGATCTATCCCGTTTCCAATTACCTATCGCCGAACGAAGCATTGAAAATTGAGCAGAATTCCAACTTTCCAGCCTTCGCCTTTTTGCAGCACCGTCGCAGCAAAGTACTTCGCGAAACGCTTTTCTATACCTGGCCGATATCACATTGTACAACATCGGATTCAATGTGCTGCTCAAAAAGAACAGCACGCCTGTAAAAATGTGAAACAAACTTTAACAAGTATAGTTCAAGTTTTCCAACAATAAAAATAAATTCAGCTTTCGAAAAAGGAATTACGTAGTTTTAATCGTGATTCGCAAGTGCATGCATAATCTGCCAATTTGCTATATGCCTGCATAAAATTGTGTGTGCAACGCTTTGCGAAAATTTTTGATTTTATTGCTCCAAAATCTTGCTGAAGTGATTAAAATTGAAAAAAAGGAAAGTTTTTGACTTTATAGCGCACATTTTGTCTGCATTCCCTGCATATTTTTTGTTTTTAATCCACCGCGCATGAAAAACTTAGCAAACTGTCATTTTATCAAATTTGCGCAGCAATATAGCAAATCGCCAGAATAAACTTGTACTTGCGAATCAACATTAAAATACTTAATTAGTTTTTGCAAACTGAGAAACCGGTTTTTCAAGCTGTAGTTCGAAGTATAGTTCTCTTTGGAACTCTCACCTGAAACTGTATACAGGTAGTAGTTGATATCTTCGTGGACTGGCACTTCGTCGATGTAGAAAAACAAAAGTCGTTGAGCTTGATAGGGGGCGTAGCAGAAAAAGAATGCCGAAACGACAGCGACTATAAAAACAAAAAAATTGTCAGATTCTGCAGTCAATCAATTCTTTTTTCGCATGACCAAAACAGTAGACCGTGCTCGTGCTGGTGCAATGTTAATTTCCTCAGTTTTAAGCGGATTAGGGCTTTGATTTTTCATCAGAGAACAAAAAAAGGAACCGAAGTGTTGATTATTGGATGTCTGATTCTTTTTGCAGACATGTTTTCACCAAAAGAGCCCTGCAGGTTTAAAAAAAATAAACTCAAATGTGATTCAAAAATTTTCTTGCTCGTCAAATTTTGAAATCATAAAAATGCTCGAAAGCTCGCAATTCGGATTCCAATTTCGGTCGTTTTTATTATCGAATTGATTTCGAATAAAAAAAACCCATAGCGAGGTACTTTGGTCGATTTAACTGAAGAGATTAGTTTATATTCGAGTAGGCCATAAAAAATTGTAATCAAATTTGGGCGGAAAGTTTGCAAATAAATTTTGAATTGGTTGAAGTAAAACTTTTATTAAATTTGCGACTGATTTTGCAGAAAAACGTGCAAAATTTCAAGTGACTCGAAAAAATGACTAGTGAAATCTATGATTATGGAAATTGTTTGTCTGGAGTTAATGAGTGCTAAACTCTCAGTTACTGTAATTAGTGTTGCGCTGTCAGTGCTGGGTAATCAGTGCTAGGCTCTCAGTGACTTCAAACAGTATGATCTGATGTGACTAGATACTCTCCATCAATGACTAGAATTAGTGATAGTTACTCGTTCTAGTGCTGGTCCAATAGTTACTAGCTCTAGTGCTGGTCTAACAGTTACTAGCTCAAGTACTAGACTATCATTTACTAGCTTTAGGACTGGACTAACAGTTACTAACTCCAGAACTGGTCTATCAGTTTCTAGTGCAGGAACACTAGTTATTAGCTCAAGTGCTGGAATATCATTTATTAGCTCTACTGATGGTCTAACAGTTACTAACTCTAGTGCTGGACTATCAGTTTCTAGTGCAGAACTACCAGTAATTAGCTTAGTGCTGGATTATCATTTACTGATTCTAATGCTGAACTATCATTTACAAGCGTCAAATGCTTGGCTAACCTTTACTAGCTCTAGTGCTGGACAATCAGTTACTAAATCTTACCAAGCATGCAAAGCACTTTTTTGCTGCTATAGTCTTGAACGAAATTTGCATCGGTTTGGCTTCTTAGAAAGTGCCTGGATCTCGTCGCTACACAACCCAGTCTCGTGTATAGGCAGACTAAAACCAGCATCGGCAGAATGAAATAGCATACGGCCGACATGTGAAACAATGTGTGAAACGTATTTTTCAAAGTGGGATCGAAGGCCAACGCCAACATGCACATTTTCGACTGTTTGATCGGACCGTAGTCCGGGTCCAAGTCCCATTTGGTCCAAATGTAGTCGGCTCGGTGATGGATTCCGAATGGTACGGCGCACAATCCGGCCGTCAGCCACACCAATACGAATACGCATTTCAAATAAGATCGTCGACAAAATGAATATTTAACGATAAAAAACGAATGGCATATGGCGAAATACCGTTCAATAGAAAACGCGACTATGGTCAACACGGATACGTAGGACGTCGTCTCTAGTGTCCATGCTTTCAGATTACAAACGAAATCCGGCGGCTCCCAAGGGTATTGGTTCCAAAGTAAATATATCTCGAACGGTATCCCGGCTATTAGGCTCACTAAATCAGCCATCGCCAGATTCAATAAGTACCTGTTGGTACTGGTTTGAAGCAAATAATGAGTGTTTATCACTAAGCAAGTGGACATATTTCCGACTACACCCGTCACGAATATAATCAAATAGACGACCGTCAACGGTATCAGTAAATTCGACGGCACCGTCTGAGGGATGAAGCAAGTGGACAAAAAACAATCCTCCATCACTTTTCGACTAACATTACCGTAATATTTCCAGCACAAGTATTGTACTTCGGTAATGTTTTCGCAGTCCATTTTAGATTTCAATTAATCAAACCTGAAAAAAAGCCTTATTTTGAGTGGAATTAGCACGTTTGAACGCGAGTTACATAAATTTGCTCGAAACTAGACCTTTTTTGCCACATTTCGGCTGAATTTTGCTCGATGCAGAGCATTTTGGCGTAACAACGAATTTCAGCGGTTCAGAAGCGCGTTTCGCAAAAAGTCATCAAAAAACAATTATGACACAAACAAACCGGGCAACATTTCGGCGTTTTGCGCGAAACTAATTTAAAATGTTTTCGATTTTTGAGGGCAAAAATTATTGAATTGACGACCGAAAGCGAAAACGAGTAACGACAGCTGATCTATTGACGTTCGGAGGGCTGTTTCAAGATTCTCGGCTCGTTGAGAAAATCCTCGGATTAACTATGGACTTGAGGAATCTAATGATTTACACCCACCGTTTAATAGGATAATAATAATATTTTACTTATTTTCTTATTTTCTTGCAGTGCAATTTTTCACCTCCACAATCCTCAATTTTTAATTTCCACCCGCTTGAGTTCGAAAAAATTTCCTCATCGTCGTCGAACGATTCGAGAAAAAGACCGACGCGAGCGAAATGCCGACCGAAAAGTCGCCGGCCGACGAACGTAGAGGGACGAGAATTGAATTCAACCGAGTATCAAAAATGTTTCATGATTCGAACTGTCTCATGATCCGACGTGAGCAACAAAAAAAACAAATTATCGCCGATGCTCCGTTCCGGTCGCATCGTTTGCACTAATTAAACCCAACCGCACAGTAAGAGGGGAATTTTTGTGAAATAAAATTAAAAAAAAAGGAGAGGCAAGAAGAACTATGGATCATGGAAAACGTTGGATTATGGAACTTCGCCGAACTTGTTGAGACCGTGACGCGGCAACCGTTTGGCGAATAATCGTTAGAATTATATTTAGTTGTTTGAAAAACGAGTCGAGATGAAGCGACATCCGAACGAGATTCGTGTCGCGGTTAGTTGACAAACGAGCAAAAACGTGCTGGTTCTTCCGCGCAATCATGTAATTGGTATTTTATCATGGAAAATTGTCGGAAAAATGACTTCACGCTTTTATGAGTATCCATAAATCAAATTATGCTAATCAACTCGCCGAGCGCTAGCGAATGCATCATATGCAAATTTTTAAGAGTTCGTGACGATCACTTTTCTACAGTAAGACTTTAACGAATCCGATTTTTTCCAGTTAACGACGCGGAACCATTAATTTATTGCTTCTTACCTGCGCACTTTGGCTCGTTGACAAGTATATATTTTTTTACTGGCTGCTTTCGCAGTGGTCGCATCGTAGAAGAGGAAATTTTTACGATTGTTGGTAGTAAAATGGTTTCGGGGTGAAAACAAAATTTAATGAGATTCTTCGTCGCTGGCACGTACCCGTAATGGCCATATTTTCGAAACGAAAATGAAAAAAAAAATATTTGAGACAAAACGAAAAATTCCTCTTTTTGCCACTGTCTTCGATTCAATCAGAGGTCGAGTCAAACTATCTTTCGCGTAAATTTGCTCGAAAACAGGCAAAGTCTAGACAAAAAGCGATGTATCAATGTCTGATTAGGGCACAACATAGTAATGAACAAAATGTTCTGGATTAGAGTACCTTTCGCCTGATTTTTCCATCGCCCGTAGGTGTTTTCTTAATTTTTACCCATTGTAGACTCGAGTAGGCGTTTTATGAGAAGGATTTAATTTAATGACTAAACATTTACTCACGAAAACAAATGTCGAGCTTACACGAGCATTCGCATCGTGAATCTAAAAATGGTCGCTTGAACTTACAACGAGAGTCAATAATTTGCTCTCGTTGCTTAAGGATCGGTCGTAAATGAAAAACCAATCATAATTTTTAAAAACGAATTACGTCTTTGCGGCGATAAAAAAATTTAAATCGAATAATAAAGAAGAATCCTTGGAAAGTGGTCAAAAATAGTTTTGAGCCAAAAATGCTTCTTTTTTCCATTTATTTTCTTGAAACATAAAATTGACTGGCTCAGAAGCTCAACAAGCAAATTATTAATAAATTTTTTATTTAATCAAGTACAATTTTTAACTGAAAATGAAAGCATATTTTTTTATCATCAACTTTTTTTCCTAATTAAGTTATAAAAATAATTTGAACTTTTAGTTTTTTCCTCAATGAAAATCGAATTCCTACGAATGTCTTTTCTTCTCGATTGAAACTTAATGATGTTTATATCGATGCTTGTTTTGCTATAAATCCCTCCCACAATAAAATCGAAAAACAAATAATTAAATTGCAATAATGAAATATTTTTTTCTTGAATGGAAAATACTCTTTCCAGAATTTAGTTGTACTTACCATGCTAAATCTGTGTCCGAAATTTATTCATAATGGGCAAATTTGAATCACAATTTGTATGTAAAAGTTTGTAGAACATACCCACTTTTTGCTTTTTTGAGAAGGAAATAGGCAATTTTTTGATTCAGGACTTTAAATTATGGTCAAAACTGATAAAAATTTATGGTAATTTGTATAATTTTTCAATGAATTAAAAATTTGAATAATTTCTCCATGAATTCTAAATTTTCCTGATAAAATCCTGATAAAATCGGTTTCGTCCGTTTTTCGGCACTCATAGGTAACAAATCGGACAAAATGTTGAACATGATGAAGATTGCATTTTTGACAGTTGTCATGTCCAATTTGTTACCATCGGGGCAAACTTGCGCTCCATACTTTTCGAGTACAGTACTCATTTACAGTTCTCATGGAAGAACACTTTTGTAAAGCTGAAGATATATTTAGGCACTGCTTGGAAAACTTTGGAAGACTATTTCAAAAATATGTCCAACGTTAGTCCAGCATGCAAAAGTCAATATGTGGATCTCGGTACAGTCAATCCATTTCATGATATGTATCAAATTTTTGTATTATTAAACCATTTTTAACGTCGATTTTAGCTGCTAGCACTACTGTTACCGGGAAAAAATTTTGCACAGACATTTTTGCAACGAAACTGTTCTTGGCAAAGAACTGCATTTCGGACTGCATGAAACCTCCAGGAACTACAGTCTCGTTGTCTGCTATCAATTGTAACACGTACAAGTTGAATGGCGATGGCAGTCAACCTCAAAATATCATATTTAAATTTCAATGCGTCTACACTGCCGATGGGGTGGTTCAACTGTAAAAGCAACTTTATCGTACACTATTTTTGTTTTATTGTTCTGATAGCCAGTTAATTTTTCAGTCCGTGCGATAGCAGAGAATATACTTTTCAGCAGGTTCAGCAGGATTTCGCAAGCAATTGCGTGGATCAAACAACTGCTGTTCCAAACAATACAACAAGTAAAAACAGTTTTCAGAAATGTCTGATAGCGGAGTGCGATGGAAATAAGATACATTTTTAGCAGGAGCTGTGCCATCGTCTGGACCTGTTGCTGTTACATCAGTCCCCGCAGCATCTGTTGCTGTTACATCAGTCCCCGCAGCACCTGTTGCTGTTACATCAGTCCCCGCAGCAGCAGCAGGTCCAACTGCCCCAAGCATAACAACCCCATGCACAAGACCCACAGGTACAGGAGGCAACGCAGATACAGCAGGTACAGCAGGTACCGCCGGTACCACAGTTGCATGCTGAGCACGATCAGGTACTTGCAATTAACAAAGAAGTGCCTATTTTGCGATATGTCTTTTTCAGTCGATTTCGAAAAAGGATTCGTCGAGATAAAATGCAAGCACTTTATTCTGTATTTCAGTTGTTAAAATAGGTTGAAATTTTTATAATAAAGTATTATTCTTGAAATACGTGACTACCATAAAATTATACAGGCGCAAAAGTATCAAATACTAGATCGAGAAGCTTTTAGGTTGGGGGTGGGGGGGGGATAGAGCGCTTGAGGGCGGATGAATGTAGGAATTCAAAAATGGTCGTTTCCGGTCCATAGGGATCCAAGGTTCAAAATAACAAAAATTTATGAATAAGTTTTCAGTCATCTTCTTCCCCTTGATCTTTATGCATCACACATGAACAGGCGAGCATTTACAAAAAGAATTCCTTTATGTTTGCCTGTCATCATTCATGATTCATACAGTCTATTGGACAGTCGTACACGATTTCTTTCAAGGTAAATGTGTCGAAAGCTTTTTTTATATATCGCCGTCGTTTTTGAGGATTTCAAACGATAGTCAAGCCCATGGTTCTTGACAATTGGTTTTTATGTCATGGTTGCCGGAGTTATCGTTGTCGCAGCTGTAATGATAGCCCATTTCGGCTATGGCAAATGAATCTGGCAAAAGTTTCGTAGAAGCTTCCTTTAGAATCGAATTATCGCACAGTTTTTTGTCGGTCTGAAATTTCCCTGGATTATCGATGCTCCAGATGAATAAGTCTACGCGCGAGAGTGACTAGCTCCGAAACAGAAGTGGGGCACGCCGGTGCACGCCTGGTTGGTTATAACCACAGTTAGGACAAAAATCAACTATGCCAAGAGATCGTATTGACATATAATGAACAACGCCTACAGGGCGAGGACTCAAGCCGCTCAACGATGGCTCGAAAAATCCATCAGTGTGGATGACATCGACTATTTTTGCGTCTGTTTCACGCAGTCGATTTGTACAGCGTTCTTGCACCCATTCGAATAAAGGACCAGCTGGGTCCAGGCCTGAAAATCAGGAAACCGATAAAATAACCTCACTTCGATATCTTTTTGTGCAAGATGAGAATTTGTTTCGGTGTCATTGCAGCTAGTTTTTGATTAGCGAACTATAGCGAACAAGCCACTTTTAAGAATGGCATGTACTTCGCTCGAAGCTGCGGTTTTGACGCCTAGCCACGCCAAGCAAGTGGACGCCCAACGAATGACCTATTCTGTAGACTTCGAATCCATTACGCTTGATCTGTTCGGCAATAAGCCCCAGCCAGGCACCGACGGGTTCAATATTTGAGACCCGCCACAAGAAAAGGGGTCTTATTGAAATTACAATAAGACCCCTTTTCTTGTGGCGGGTCTCATTTGAAGCAGCATCTTTGTAGTTGTTCAAACCGATATTTGCGCCTCCGGCCCAATCCGCTATCGCAATGGTTTGAGCCATGTTTTTGTATTTTTGAACAATAAGTTTGTCTTTTATGATTTGCATCTATTCCGCGTCGATGTGGCTGTTAAAGCCGTGCACAACAAAAACGAGACGCTTGCACGATAAACACGAAAGAACACCAGCGTACTGCAGTGAACTGATTGTTCTTACACTGATCCAATTTCAATCGATTGGATTAAAATTTTTGCAAAAAAAACGTAATTGGGGTCGATTTTTTTTAACGAGTAAGAGGATTTGAAGAGATCTTCGTTCACAGTAGGAAGCAGGTTGCTCGTCTGTTGATAGATGTGTACACAAATACTTTCTCTTCTTTGAAACAAATGACCTCGTATTCATTGACTCGCTTGCTATTTGTGGTGATCATGTCGTCCAGTTTAGCACCAGGGAGAGTATCTTACGACGATTGATCGAAAGGAAACGATATGTTACTGCCATCATCGAGTTTGATGCGAAATTTGAATATTTTATCTGAACCATCTCCAGTCGATATTTTCCGGAAGTCGATGTCGTAAGGCACCATTTTAACGACCATGGTATTTTCGGAACCGTTGCTGTAGCCAATTTTTACCGTTTAGATTCTCTCAGTAGTGTTAATCACAATGTTCATATTTCTGTGGTGTTTTTAGAACTGTCTAAGTACATTTGACGCTAAATAAACCAACTTGAAAACGGATATTCGTTACACGAAAGTTACTTGAATAACTTTTCTTCTACTTTGATATAGCCGATTGTACGCAGTTGAAACATGCAATCTCCGGAAATTAACTGTCTTCGATAAAGAAATATGTACAACTAAAGGGTAATGTAAAAAAACAGTTACAGGACAAAATAACTGGCGACTAGTTTTATATGCACCTGAATGAACTGTATGTACAAAAATCGAGTGACAGTGCAAATATTTCAACAGCATTTGTCGCAGAATAATGCAATTGCTATTAACCGATTCTGGTCTGCATGCAAAAACTGGAAAGCACATGATATCTGCAAAAGTTACGTTTTTATATCTTAATTAGCGTTTTTACAAGCTATTTCTTCATGCAAATGATAATTTGTTGAGTAATTTTTCATTATTTTACCCTCATTTCATGTTAGAAAATTAATTGTGAAAAGTTGCAGAGTTATTTGCCGAAGATAACAGAACCATTTTTCGCCAATGCGCCTTGAAAAGATTTGATGATGGTTTTTTTGTGTGAATTCACGTTGCAAACAATAAATTTCTTTAAAAATATGTTTTCTTTACATGTCGATGTTTAATTTGGCGTTAAAGGTAGCTCGAAATGTGCCCAATTTGAATTCTTAAAATTTTATCATCGTGAGCTTTCATTCTCGATTTTTAACTGAAACATAATTTGAGACGTTTCAAGAAAAAGTAACACAAAGCATTGAGCAATTTTTTGAGCTTGAACGTAACAAAATTTTTATGATTTTGCTCGGAATGTAAAAAAACGTTACGTTTTTATTAATTGTAAAACTGTAATAAAACTGCATAAAAACGGGGACATCTTTATCAATTTTAAAACTGTAATAAAACTGCATAAAAACGGATACGTTTTTATTAATTGTAAAACTGTAATAAAACTGTAACAAAACTACAAAAAAACTGGGACGTTTTTATTAATTGTAAATTTTTTTATGAATTTTCATTTTTGGGATATAACGAAAACCATTTTCCATTGTCATGCTCTTTGGTAACAATTTTTCCGAAAAAATGTTGAACATGATTACAGTTACTTTTTTCACTGTCCTCATGTTCAGCATTTTTCCATTTTGTCAATCATGCTCACCTTATTTCTCAAGTAGCCATCATTGAATCTTTTTTAGTTTGACCTTACAACTTATTTTCAAAACTAATTTTAGGTCCGGCTTTTCAAGCTTTGAAGGACTTGGCGAAAGACTTGAATAACGTGAACGAAGAATGCAAGAGCGATTACGTGGATCTTGGTACCAGCTGTCTTCACTTGTTTTTTGGCAATTAATTTGTTTTTTAATTCAGATGCTACCGTCACATTTACTGGACAGCAATTCTGTACAGACATCTTTGCCACTAAGTTATTCTTAAACACGACTTGTCTTGACGACTGCCCAGAACGAGCAGGAGAGTCACTGACTGCGATCAACTGCAACAACTATAGAACTGCAACACCTGGCGATGCAAATAAACCTGAAAATAATGTGTTTCAATTTCAATGCATATATACTATTGACGGAGTTCAAACTGGGTAAAATCCTTTTCCAATTTTGGCCTGGAAAAAAGTTTTCGCAGATATTCTATTTCGTTTCAGCCCCTGCCTTAGCAGGGAGCACAATTTTCTGGAGGTCGAGCAGTATTTCATAAGCAACTGCTTTATCACCACCGTCGCACCAAAAGGTTAAACTGGTAAACCAATTTTCTTTTTGAACTGGCGTCTTGTGAGGTTAAATTTAGTTTTATAGCTGCCATGAGCTCAGCAGGTGCTACTGTGCATGATTATCAAAAATTAGTTTTTTTTACATTTCCATTTTTGTAGTTACCAACATCGCATTGGCTCCAACTTCTACTTAACCGTGAAGCAACGATAAAGAATAATTATCCTGATAGATAAAAATGATAACCGTTAACTTTGTTTTAACATGATATATTCGTGTACTTTATTGGAACTAGCCAATTTTAAACGTGCCGTTATATTAAATCAGAAATAAAAATCTGAATTTCAAATTCGAGCCGAATGATAATGCGATAGCATTAATCGACCAATTTTCGAATAAGGGAAACGACTTCCAGTCATAATCGAAAACATAAACGTATTCAAATTTTCATGACAAAAAAGCGCATTTTTCTTTTCTATTATCGAAGCATAAAAAGGTGTTTCTATTGTTCCTTTTATTTTCCATTAAATATTCCAACATGCAAGTTTTATTCGAATCGTCGAATACGATGCATCGACGTTTCTGCTGATGTACAAACAACCTTCCCAAAGATAAATAATGATAAATTTTGTTAACGATATGCCAAAAAATTGAGGGATTAATTTGTAAGATTGAATTCGCCCGTTTCGATCGAAAATATCTGAAACAATTGTTCAAAATTCGATTTATAAACTAAGAAGACAAGATAATTTTTTTTAAAAGAAGAAAGGCTGCGAAAAATCAATGCAGCCTTCAATTTCCAAAATCTAAAATTGTTACAGAAAACTCTACAAAATCCAATGATTATCGCTGCCCGCTACAATAATGAGCGCGACGTTTAAAATCCTTCACCAAGGAACAACTTTTTACACCGTTGATCGATTGGCTTTTACTCTTATTGTAATTTTACAAATTAAAACAAGTAAAAAATAATCAGTTTAATGGCCTGTGAATAATTCTGAATTTGTAAATTCAATTTATCTTTCCAGAAAATCAAATCATATTATGAATCAACATAATTCATGCAGACATTGCAGTTACAAAATACTCAGAAGTCACGATTCATCGAAATCGTAACTGTAAGCGCAGTTGACATTCGAACTATCGCCGCAAGTATGAAAGTGACTTTTACAACTTTGAACATTGCAAGAGCAAAACGGTAAGTTACAATTGATGCAACATCGATATGAACGCTGACATTTCCAACAGCCTGGCTGAGCATATACAGTATTCTACGGGCGTCAACGTTATTCATTTTCGTTTTTTCTTTATCTAAGCGATTGGCTTTAGCTTCTAAAATAGCTCGTACAACGCAATGCTGTAAATAAGGTGCTTGTCAATTTGATTTCTGCAACAGAAGCGAAAATGGCAGATCGCCGAACACAGATTTGGCAGCATTGATGAGACGATAATGCACAGCTATTTTCAAATAATACAACCGATTAGAAAAAGCAGTCAGCGACTGAACTCTGTCGCACAGATATTTTGTTGCCTGATTAACGAGATTTCCAATCTTGAACTCGTCAGCCAATATGAACATTTGCTGCAAATTGATTTCGTTTATCTCGATAGTTGCTAAGAAACGATTGCAGCACGATTTCAAATATTCGCTGTTGTACGTTGTAGCGAGTCGCAAAGTTGATTCTATAGTTGCGCAGGTACGCGATACGCGAAAAAACGGCATTTTTTACAATTGAAAGGCTGCCTGCAAAAAGTCGATAAGTCCATTTTGGCGATTTTGAGAAAAATGAATTTAAACATTTCAAACTTGTCGTGAAATCAGACCGTTATGATAATCAAAACAATTCTCATGTATGTTGTAGGTCTA
>JAQGBA010001552.1:0-13925 GCA_034698125.1 Prionchulus punctatus | reverse complement strand
GCCTGTACATCCCCAGAGATGAGGGTGGAAGAGGTCTAACGAGCATCGAAGACATGGTGGAACAAGAGAAACTGGCCCTTTGAGACTACATTGAGTGTAAGTAAGAAAGATAAACTTATAGAAGCTGTTCAACAGAATGGAGAACATAAATGAAAAATGGCCATGGAAGCCACAGCCACTGAACACAAGAAAGTTAAACATCAAGAAAGGTATAATGGCTGGAAAGAGAAAACACTACATGGACACTTCCTTCGAACCCTTCCCCAAGAGGCTGACCCAGTACAGACATTCAGATCAATTCATCAAAGGGAACCTAAACCCATCCACTGAAGCTATACTGGTAGTATCACAAGATCAGGCTCTCAACACCAAGGCCCGTGAGAAGCACATCTTGAAAAGCACAAGAGATGGGCAGTGTAGACTATGATCATATGTTATAGATCGTTGATTTTGCAATATTGCCAAAAAAAAGGTTCTACAATGAATAATTTTCCTCGATCAAAATTAATGTTGCAAAACATGTACACGTGCTCTTTTAAGGTCATTGGCTTCATTTTGTAATAACTCTTAGAATTTTTGAAAGAAATTTTATATGCCTACAGCTGGCATGATGCCCGATGTCCTCCCCAAATTTTATTCAAAGCAAAGGATGAGGAGCTCAAAGAAGATTCACAAGTTTCTAAAACTATCAGCCTATTCATTGACAGAAATGAAAGAGAGGCGAACAGTTCCAGCATCATACCCTTTACCTATGGACAAAGCGCTAAAGTTCCATTCAATGACACAGAAGAATCAAATTTGAAAATTAGTGGATGCCCAAAACAGATGTTGGACAACGATGAGGATACAAAGCGAAACAAAGATTTCCAAAAACCTGGTAAAGATCCCATCGGGAAAGCCGATTGTGGAGTGGGAAAAGTGCATGAAATAAATTTTCCGACCCAGGGACAAAAGTTTGGCTCCACTGGAGATACGGATGCTGCAATCGGTGAACTCTGTGTCATTATGAAAAATAAAAATTTAAGCCACACTATACAAAAGCCAGGTAATAGAGCCAATAAACATTTAGAATATTCGACAACAGCCACTACAGGGTGAATGCTAATTCCTGTAACACTTTATTCAATTATCATAACTTGTGAACCGCGCCAATTTGTGCTCACCATAACGAGGGGTGCAAACTGTATAGACTAAATCTAGTGTCAAAGAGAAGCAGGCATTTATAAAAGTGTTGCATGACAATGGTAAGAAAAAAGCAGAAGTGATCAAAGAGGCCAAAAACGTCGGCATTAACCGGCAGATGGTTTATCGTACGTAGCATCGACTGGACCAGACCGTATTGCAGTATCGAGTACAGACCACGAAGTGGGTGGCATGGTCAAAAAGGTCAGGCAGAAGGTCCAATGAAATCCATACGGCTCGTCCCGTCTGTTGGCCAAACAGAACAAGGTCATTCAGGGTTCAATCATGAACATTCTGCACAAAGACCTGCATATGAGAGCCTATGAAAAGCACAAGCTCCACAACCTGACAGATCAACAGAAGAAGAACAGGCTCATCCAATGCCGAGAGTTGTTACACTGGCACGCCACCACTCAGCTGGAGAACATCATCTTTTCGGATGAGAACATTTTCACCATAGAGCAACATCTGAATGCCCAAAATGATAGGGTGTATGGCATTTCATTCCAAGACATCCCTGAACACGATAGACGTTGGCAAAACTCTAGACTGAAACTCTACAAGACCAAGTAAAGACGAACACATTGGAAAAGCCTGAGCCAAGAGTACACCTCGGAGCATGTCTGCGACACAAGTGTTCTAATTGTGCCGATATAACCTGAAATGTTTTCACTTGGACCACAGTAGAGGAATTATGCAATGCAGAAACTGTGGTAAAAAGAACAGAGCTACAAGCCTGCCTCCTCGGAGACCAAGGAGCCCTGATCCACCAATAGCTGTGCCACCTTTGTCTACAGAAGATGAAGACTCCGCCATCGAGGATCATGAATATCGCTTTATAGCTGCCATCGATAAGATGTATCAGAAAGCTGAGGAAGATGATGGTACCCTGCTTCCATCCTCTGATGAACAAAGTGTGGCCTCCACAGATATTGATTCGACCAAGGAGAAATGGAAAGAAGAAAGGCGTAAGGAAAGGAGAGCATCAAGAGGGAGAGATATTAAAATTTTTGTTAGATATTAAGAGATTTAATATTTTTCTATTTTTTTTTTCTCTCAGAGTAATTTTTTGTACAAGATTGTGGGCAATCTTCTTTAAAGGGTAGGAAAATGTAACAAAGGTGTTTCTGTAACAAAATTGGTTCAGTTTCATTCCTTATTTCTACAACTTTGACCTTTTTCTCTTTTACATTTTTGTTCTATATTTTCTCATTCTTTTTCTGGAGAGCTATTTCTATTCTTATTTCTATTTCTAAATCCGTTTCTATATGTCTTTCTTCTATATTTATGTTTCCTTTTCTGACTTGACCTATGAATCTTGAAATCTAAAGCTGTAAGCTTTATTATATATACTCAAGATTTGTTATGTTAAATGGGCTTCACTTGCATTGTACTTGTTTTGATAGCTCCCTTTACTCAATAAAGCTCTACTCTCATCTTGTTTTACTGTCAACACCTACCTACAGTATATCAACATCAAACCAGTCTCTTTACACAGTGTACAAATAGTATAGAATCATCAACCGAATCGACCCTTTCACTTTTGCAACAAGATCCGTTTTCCTAACAGCTTTCTCCCGCTAATGGATGTGTAAAAACACATTGTTTAATGAGAGCTTTATCTACCACAAATCAAGATCACCAACACAAAGCTAAGACATCACATGGTTGATGAACAACCAACCACTTAAAAATGAAAACCAAACAGCGATGTTAGATGAGAGTCGATCACAGGCGAACCCCAATACAACGGAACACCAAAAGCCCAAGTCAACTGATGAATTAGGATAGACAAAACACCCGAGTCATAGTTAAAAAGTATCCAGAGCTAGCGCTTGCTGGGCAAACACCAAAGTCATAAGTGCTCAGACACGACTGCCAGTTCATCATTCTCGCAGTGCTTTGTGCACTTGCTTATTACTACTGATGCTTATTGCTATTATCTTACTGTGGTCGATGTCTGCCTCTGTCGAAGCGACAGCGACTTTGAGTAAACGTCAAAAACTGGACAATGAGTCATCATCAGCTGATAGCCACAGCAACATTGGGTCACCTACAGTACCCACCAACGAACAGTTAGTTTTGAAAATTTGCTTTTTGCGACAAGAAAATTCGCGTTTGTTATTAGCCACAGCTGGTTCAAACATGATGAGACAGGAAAATATGGTGTTGCGAGAACAAATTACCAATTTGCAGTGTCAAGTAACAGCGTTTCGCAGCGTAGCTATGGCCGAAACGTCCATGAATAGCTATCTTCGTGCTCGAACTGTTTCCGATGTTCTGTTACAATTTCCGACACCTTTTATTCGCCCCGTGGTACCTTTTAGAGAGCAATACTCAAGAGATCTGTACGAAGAAACAGCCATATCGAATTTAATGCGAAGTTTTCCCGCTCCACCTTTAATGGCACCTGTCCCATTTGCTAGTCAATCGGTTCAGTCTCTAGTTCAATCAGTGCAGTCTCTAGCTACAGCTAGACAACCAGCAATGGTCATAGAAATCGAACCAATGGATCAATCAAAGAAAATGGAGTGCTTGCATTTCTTTTTGCAAATTTGTATTCGAGCTTATTCAAAGTCATTGCCGGAACGATCGATTTGACAGGTATCAAGATAAAGCTCATCAATGATGGATGGTCAGTCAATGAATTCATGGACGATTTTAGTAAGATTTTTTGAAATTTCCAGCTCTATGTAAAAACCACATATTACTGCAATCAAAACCTTTGACGCCAGCAGCATCACTTTCTGCACCGATATTTGAAGTCGAGTTGGTTATTCGGCATCTTATTTGCTCATTTTTCATTCTGCTCATTTTTGCAATCACGATAAGTAAGTTCTTTGGCATATTTTCATCAACCTGAAACCTCTTGAAGGAGTGCGAGCTACAGCCATTTGTATGCAGAGTTCCAAAGTAATCAGCAGCAGATTATCTCACTGATGAAGGCTACCTGTTCGAAGCCAGTACGACGTTGAAGTGGTACTTTCGAAAATCGGCTCAATTATTGTGATGCCAAAGGACTGTTGTGTTGGCCCCGTTATCAGGTGATAAATCCAATTTTGGCGAAACTTGCCTGCCACATTCTTGCAATTCTGGCGACAACTGCTCCAATGGAGAGAATTCTTTCAAAAATGTGGTTTTTGTTGTGCTGGACGAAAAATCCGCCCTGAATGATCAGAAGTTATGCCACAAAGTGAAAATGCATGTGAATTTGAGCTTGTTGAAATAAAAATTGCTCTAGAGCTGTTCATTTTTTGATATTTTGGAAAATTAAATCGAATAATTACTTATAACTAGAACTAAAATTTAAGTACTCAACCTCTTTTTTCTTTTAAATACTTGGAACTACTTAAAACTCTGTCAAGATTTAAGTACTTAACTTATAGCTACTTACAACTCAAAATCCATTACTAAACCCAGCAGTACAATCAACACAGTTTGAAAATGATTCATAAAACAAAATTGCCCAATGATCTAGGTTTATTTCTTTCAAAATTTAACAAACAACTTCCATCGAATAAAACACCATGAAACAATTTAAATTTCACAAAACTTAATTTTACATAATTAATTTACAAAGCACTAGAAACCACAAAGCCACAAAACCACAAACATCCATCCTATAATTGTAAACAGAGAATGGCCCCAGTCGCCAGTTCCTACTCCATTGATTGACTTGACATTGACATTAATTGAGTTGGTATGATTGATATGTGGCAAAAAAGGGGGGGAACGGCGTAAGCGGTGCCCTTTGAATAACACAGGGGCTAGTAAATGCGAGGAAAGGAGTTACAGTGTGTGGCTGGTAATAGTGGCGCCTCCTTTGAGCTCATTCATTTTCTCATATCTCCTCCCAAAATGGAATCCATCTCCTCTTCTGGTATTATAATGGAGAATCAATTCATTCAACTTGGCTTCTGGGATGATGACACTCAACACAGTTAACAAATTGACTAATACACGCCAAATGGAGTTCGTAATTGAATAATAAATCACGATAATAAATCACATATAATCAATGGCTTATAACAAGATATGTACAGTAACCCAATACGTAAAAGTGACTAGTGTTACAATATACGTTTGTAACATTTGTATGCAATGCTCATTTGTGGCTGCATACACAGTATAAAAAGTTCAACTGTCATGGAATAGGGTTGGTTGTGTATCATCATCAGTGGCACGCAATTTACTGTTGTAAGTACTTGAACAACATGCCCGTTTTTAGATGCGCCGCAGAGTTGAAATTCGATGGATTGCTCAGTTTTTGCTGTGCACCTCATTATCAGTAGCAATAAGAAGGAAAACTACTTACTTAAGCTTGGTGCTTGTTTGTTTTCTGGCGATTCAGCAAACATGCTTTTCTTTCACACATTCATTGGTTTCGATCGCTTGTTCTAGTTATTAGTTTTATTTTCTGATGCGCATTTTGTCAGCCGATTTGCAGAAGTTGGCCATTTCTTGCTCAGATACTCTGATTTTAAGAACCTGGGCTTCATGGGCTAACAACAAATATCATACCATCATTATTCACTGCTGCTTCGAAAACTAGGTCATCATCGATATCCATTTTTTTCCCTACAATAAATGATTGTGCAGCGCTGATGGCAGCGGATTTCTAGCTTGATTTCCTTCGCCTGTACATGCATTTGCTTTATGCCCTGATCTGTTGCAATTGAAACAGCAGCAGCTCTGGGCAAGTGTTAATCGTATGGTTTATGCTGCTGCACATGAAACATGCTTAGTCGCAAGCCGTCATTTGGTGTTCATTGCTTCTGCAGTTGAAGCACCAATCCTTTTTATTCATTCTTGCATTATAAACTCCGTGATGTTGCTTGTTACAATTCCTGCACGCTACTCAATGATTTCTGTGAATTTCATTCATCCAGTTATTTTCATGACTTTGTTCTCGTTGAGAGATGAAATTTTGCGCTACTGATAAATTACTTAGCACTGACACAACTGTATCTAATGTTCATTTCAGTTCGCTCATTTCTTTCTCCATTTTTGCTCGAACGAGGCTGGTGTTTTTGTTATTGTGTTAATTGGCCGTTGTGTACTGGACTGGCCAAAAATGCGAGTCGCTATGCCTGATTTAGGCATTGTCTCGTTTTTGTAACATCTGTAAAGGTTTGTTTTAATAAAGGGAGACCAGTTTATAGTTTCACAGCAGAAATTTTTTAAAGACTTATTTTATTATTATGATATATAATGGATGATAAAAGAAAATTATTTGTCGAGCAATTGAGTGCTTATGCCAACGAAAATCAAACAAAGTCTTTAGTGATAAATGATCAATATGTCAAGATTTTGAATGAATATCGAGTGAAAAAATGTCAAAAAAGAGTTCTCATGAATATAATTTGCTCGAAAAATATTCTGTGAAAAAAGCAATGAAACGAAAAGGCTCATTGAAAAAAGGAGCAAAGAATCTGATGCAATCAAATATGTGATCACAATTGAACAAATGTATGATCAATTATTAGAGATGCACATTCGACTTGGCCATCATGGCAAAGATACATTGGAAGTGGAAAATCGGGAAATCACAAAGCAGGAAATCAGTTTGATGAAGCTCCTGACCAATTCGCAACCCACTAGGTAATCATGGGTGTAAATTTTTTTAACATAATTTTTTTTGAAAACTCATCCTTCTGCTAATTTTTAGATTTATTGGTTCGTGTCATCTGCAACAAAAATAAGGATGATACGGTTTTTGAAACATGTAACAATTTGATCGCTCACAGTGCTCCGCCATGCTCCAACATCTGAGAAAATCACATCATATGCGCTGCGTGCCAAACGAGAAATAAAATACAAGAGCAATGAAGCTCTGCAAAGCATCAACTGGAGGATCAAACTGATTGTATTGCTTTTTGCATTCTGCCAATGCTTTGGACCAGCAAGCATTGGTCAAAATGCGGTCATCTGAATTCTGGCAGTGGATCGTGGATGAGCGGATCCTCAAAATGTGATGGTGGTCGTTTTAAGCTCAACCGATGGATTTTACAAGCTTGGCACTAAAAGCTGAAGATTGGAGCGTTTGTACGCCCATAACGAATTTGAAATTTGTGAGCAATAATTTTTTATGATTGATGACATTCCACAAACATCTGAAATTTCATTACGCTATGCTGTCGGTGCTGCTTTGGCTTCTGGCCATACGCAAGGACTTATCAAATGCAGTTGCACAACAAAATGTAGAACGAATGTTTGTAAATGTAAAAAATTGAAATTATTGTGTAATAGTAGATGTCATCATAGCCTTTCTTGTTGCAACAAATAATTGTTGGCAATGTAAAACTTAAAGAAGGTAGTAAATGACTAAATTATTTTTTTACGAATAATCATTTGTGATGAAGCTCAACCTTTGCTTTGATTTACATTCCTATTTTTCTATCCCATGATGACGCCTAGTTGCTGAATCATGGTGATTTCGCACTTTAGCTTCATCATCAGACATTGCTCAACTTGAAATCTTAATATTTTATGTTAATTATTGAAATGTGACCCATTGGAGCAGCCATCTCACTTGTGAGCAAGGCGCCCAACATTTCTATTTTGCAATTTGGATCTGATTGTTTTTCATTTTGTTTCACTTTTAATTAAACACAGTTAATTAATTTCATTTATTCAACTTCTCAAATGATGGGAAATGACTTCTGTCACACATTAAAAAAAATTATTACTTCTATGTGCACTCATTGCTATGCGTGTACCTGTGTAAAAATGTACCTATTGCCTAAAGAATCAGGCAGCATTAATTCTGTCTGGGCATCAGTTTTGCCGAAAACTGTTCTTTAAATGACACTGCCACAGTTACAGTAACTCATCCGACTACTATTTAGTTAAGCTAGGCTGAAAATAGAGAATAGTAATAGCTAGAATATCTCAGCTTACTTTTGGCCCCCTTGCAAGGAAATTACTGAGCTATTGGCTATTTATCTATCCATTTTTGTATCCTTTTTTGTTCGTGTTGCGATTTTGCTCGTTTGGTGAGCTTCGAGGCAAATTTTGGAACTATAGTTCTGTAAATTTGCACCTCACACATTACTTTTGCGTTTTTGATCACTTAAGTTGTTAGCTGGGACATAAAATTTATTTTGTTTTGCTTAGTTGGTGACTTACGTTGGTGAGTAAGTGTTTATATATTTAAAATCGGTTATTTTTATGTAATGTTTCATTACGTCATTAAATCTCGCTCGTTTCGGTCTCAAGCTTTTCTGTAGTAACTAGTAGCGGAGTAACTAACCCAGATTTATGTTGGGAAAGCAGAAATTAGTGTTTTGCACAGATTTTTCATTTTCTTACTGCAGAAATTCAAAGGATTGGTTTTTGTGGCCTCGAAGATCAATATTTTAGTTTTTCAGCAGTTGTAATGTGCCAAAAATATGTTTCTTAGTTATTTTTGGAGTGGTGCAAAATTAGCCCATGGAATCTTTATCTAGATGTTTGGAATTGTTTCTGCATTCATTGAATGGATGGACTTACTATATAATTCCAGCAGTTTAGTATTGACTTGCAGCATTTTATCAATAAGGCTGGCACTTGAATTAGAATTGGTTTCACATACACACCGATGGACAGTGTGTCAATGCACCAAAGTCGCCCAAGTTTGAATCTGTCTTTGCCAGTCAAAAGTATTGCGATTTGCCTTTGCCTGTCATAGCATTACCGAAAAATGCCTCAAGAAAGCGAGTGAATTGGATTTAAAAAATGATCAA
Organism: Prionchulus punctatus; assembly: GCA_034698125.1. Lineage (NCBI taxonomy): Eukaryota > Metazoa > Nematoda > Enoplea > Mononchida > Mononchidae > Prionchulus > Prionchulus punctatus. The sequence goes on along the minus strand of JAQGBA010001552.1, from coordinate 5,019 downwards.
GAAAAATTTTGATTTGCAACAAGCTTCAGCATAATGAAACTAAAGTATGTGCGATATGAAGTCACACATCATGGTTGAAGTTGTTTGCTAACGTATGTGCGTCGTGATGTGAAGTAAAATTTCATTTTTACATAGTTTATGTTTTAGTTGCGCGGCTGCACAATGCTGTGGATAATCAAAAATTTGATGGACTTACTATAAATGCAGCAGTTTAGTATTGGCTTGCTTACAATGAAAAAAATTGCAAAAAGGACAAAGCCAATAAAGACAATAAGAAATTCGAAGAAAATCGTGTTGATGTTTAAGTTGTGAGCAAGCATCGAAAGTTCGAGAGCAAATAAAAACAACAAAACAACAAAATCTTTCTCATTCGAAAAGTTTTTTGTGTTTTGCAAGGGACGTTTTAAATCCGGAACCCCAAAACGGACATCAGCCTTAAAGGCAGTATATATACCTATGTTGGTTGAGCGGTTATAGATTGTTTTTTGTTACCACTACTCGATGTGCTTGGCGGTCAACGTTGAGGCTAGATCTGACAAAAAAACGAGTTTCATTCGATATAATACAAATTATTGAGCGGATCGAAGCAGTTTACTATGTCGCCGATTTCCAAAATCGAGCCATTTTTCAATCCTTGCAATGAATATGATGCATGACTGGATCCGATCAGCATATTGGACAAACGTTTTAAAGTCGGCATGTCTCTAAAAAAAACCATAACTATAGTCGCGTGCGAACTATAGATTAATGAACTTCAACTGCAATTAATTATGAATGAACTATATTTCGCCATATTACCATTTGTTGAAACTACGGTTTTGAGTGGTTTTTCGCTTGTTGTGCACCCCACGAGGAACCATGGACTATTATACCCATGCCAGCGCCCATGGATCGAATCGACGTAAATGTCGAGACGGAACTTTCGGCTAGCCACCGACCGCCGCCTTTGGCCATTCATTTTTCACTACCAATGTCTATTTTTTCTTTCAGTCTTTGTTGTTACTGCCTGCTCACTATAAATGTAAACAAGCAAAAATGTTGAAAAGTAATTCTAAAACAAACAACATTTACAAAGCAGAAACTTTCTATTTTTTTCAACTTTTGATTTCCATTTCATTTGCACTTTGTAAATTTTATTTGATAAAATCCAAAAAAACTTTACAAAGTGTTTAATTGTTTCTACATCTGTTCAGTTTTCTTTGTTATTTCAGCTGAAAAATTGATTTGCTAGACAAATGCTACTGGAATTACTTATGCTTTTCTGCAATATATCAAGCAATTGCCTTCATTCCTCTTTCAAACATAAGAGTAAAATATTCTATTATTTCAAAAATTTCATTTTTACATAGTTTATATTTTAGTTGCGCGACTGCATGATACTGTGGATAATCAAAAATTTGAAGGACTTACTATAATTCCAGCAGTTAAGTATTGGCTTGCTTACAATGAAAAAATTTAAAATTAAAAAAGACAAAGCCAATAAACACAATAAGAAAATCGAAGAAAATCTTGTTGATGTTTAATAATATCAACCTAAAACTACAAAACGATTCATTGTAAACCTTGTTCTATAATCTCGTCCCCTTTTTTTTTAACTTTGTACATAACCTAACTATTTTTAAAAGAAGGACCCCAAATATTGCATAAACTTCTATTTAGTGTTCACCAATGCATTTTCCATGTGTCGTCTCTGAAACTCTCAACACGTCTGTGGACCTTAAACTGGGTGCTATCTTCATAGTGAGCACCGCACGAACTATGGTGCTACTCGGCTTCATATGTTGAGCACTGATCGACACCCAGAAGGCTGGTGTTCATACCTCGAACGTCGGCTCACCCACTCACCTGGTCCACCAATGTGGTTGGCCCATCTTTATCTAAAAAGAGGGCAATACAGTAACAACTATCATCGGATTCATTACCCTACTATAATATCTTACCCATTCTTTCAAATTGCGATCATCGAGGTCTCGAATGCACATCATCATTTTGTCAGCGGTGTTGAGATGAGCGATATCCTTGGCAGCACTATGGCCTACAAACAATTGGAATTCTACATGCTAATGGTTTCAAATGTTTGGATTTCTTTTGCTTCTTACCAATATATTTTATATTGCCTATACTTCCAATGCAAACAGTTGTTGAACACATCGAACAATAAGGATTAATAAGGATCATAAGGATTGACACATTTCAAGTGACAATTGCAATAGTTTTTCACTATTGGTATATCGCTATGGATGATTGTCAAAATTGTTGAGCTTTTATAGTTTATAAATGTTCAGATGGTTTTTTCGGTTCGACAGATCTAAAAGGAACATAGTTTTACTAGACTATATCTTTGTATCAAGTATGACAGATTTAAATCATGAAACCATATGTGTGAAACTAATCTATAAGGGTTTGTTATGATGGTCATAGAGCGCTCAGCAACATGAACTATTTGCTCAACAACTTTACTACTTTAGCAGACACCATGTTCTGTACGACAAGTTCCCATCTTTTATCTATTTATTACATTGTTCATTTGTACTTTATAAAATTATGAGATTGCATTAAGTTTTGAATGTCTAGTTTCAATAATGAAATTCATTTTACAAAATGGCGAGACAAAATTTTTTGGTTCTTCATAATTCAATTTTATTGCCGATGCGACACAAAATACTTTAAGAAAAGCAAAAAAATATAAGGGAGAACCATATTTGTCTGTGTTTATTCTGATTCTAAGTAAATAATGATGGATCGCCTTTCCAAATTCTTAATCTCTATTCTAATAAGTATGTATAAATGAGGTGAACAGATTTTATTTTAATGAAATGGTCCAATGTATGAATGCGACATTGCTGAACCCGGCAACTTGTAGTCTGGCAAATGAACAAATGCTCCAGCAATTTCATGGTAAATGGCCTTCAACTCCCGACGACACAAAAAGTACAGCAATGGTAGTTGGTCTAATTGCCATTTGCTCATGTTTATGTACCACCCTCGATTTTGAAAAATCATACTGAGTTCGGCAAAGAACTCCTTGGGGCTATTAAAGCATCCCAATCCCATCAGCAAGTGATGGTGGATTGTTGTCAAGTCCAAAATGCCTTGCAGCTGCTTGTAAGGCCCGGCCGATCGATGCTTCAAGATTGAACTGAGAAAATTCTGACACATTAACTGGATCCTCCATCCTTGCAGACCATAGGTAATTGATCCCATCAACAAACCTGGCAATTTGAATAACCTGGAACCCAATCGGTATATAGGTTGGCTGTGAAACAATCACATTGGGAGCAGGGCCAATGGGAACAATGCCTGGGATGAATTTCGGTGCAACTGATTGCAATTTAATGGGCTTTGGGACTATTTTATCGAACACATTTTCCAGCTGCTGCGGCTCAGATTTTGGAACATGATGATTTGAATAATTTGGATTTCACTATCTTCCTTTACCGACCTCACTTGGCTGATTTTTATTCCGTTTTCCATGAACGAACTATGTACTATGAGCTTCACTGACAATCGGTTGCAGATTGTCCACCAGCATGCACCCAAAACTTCCTGAATTAGCTAGCATGCAGCCAGTCACCAGTTGTGGACTGTCGACAACTATAAGATTGGGGCTTCCAAGTTAGGGACTTCCTTCGTTCCCCGAATTTGGAGCGTCCTTATCTACCGGGCCTGGAGATCAACCGCTTCGCCTTCCTTAGGTATGGCATCAATGGTAACACGACTTTCCATGGGCACTTCGTGTAAACCAATGAGCATCTCTGGGCTCTCACACATGTCGATGTCATTCGCCAAGCTTTCGATTTTCAAGCTGGCGGTAACTGAATTCATTTCCTCTTCCGCAGTAAATTCTTTGGTACTCAGATGACTTCTGCCCTGACAATTTTCGCTTGAACCATCATTTTGACTATCCTTAGCTTTCGAAGCATGCTGTATGCATTTAATTTCCGCCTTCATTTCACACATTTTCATCAACATTTCATTCACTGTATGCAAGCGTCAAACTTCATCTCGGAATACTGGGGAATCCTTGCAGTCTTGTTTCAAATCGTAGACTTCGTCTAAAAGATAGGAAATAAGATGACCTTGACATTGATTTTCACTCATTAACATTCGCTTTGTTCAGCTATCCAGCATTGCAGCAACCTTTCCCCATCATGGCTTTTCTTTTGCCTAGCATATTTAAACTTTTTCACCAACTTTGAGATCTTTCTGCACAGTCTCTACTGGTCCTGCCGATGCTTTGCTGTTCTTTTATTGACAGTTGGATGTCTCTCTGTTCTTCCAAGTGGTCTTTGTTATTCATTCTGGGGTTTGGAACAAAATTTCCAATATTAACAGTGGCCCGTTAATACATAAATTGCGACGCTGACGACTTGTTTGCAAGGTTTGCAATGTTTTAAGAGAATTTCAAAATCGCTGGCTATAGAAAGACAACTCGTGATTTTGCTTGCTTACTAAAACTCCACGTCGAAGTTTTGTGAACTATACTTTCTCCCAATTCCATGAGCCCACTCTCAGTTTTCATCGGAGGCCATTTACATACAGTGGCGAGAAAAAGTTTAAGGACAGTGTCATTTGTTATCATTTTTTTTAAATTTCTCGTTATGTATCATAGCTATGAACATGAGATAAAAACCAATTGAAAGAGGGTCCCTTGTTTATTCAGGGTGTACTCAATTAAACTGAAATTAATAAATAATTAGGTTTTTTTTTACAAAAGTTTAAAAAGATAGCTAGTTTTGAGAGAGAAAAAGTTTAAGGACACCAGTAATTTTTTCAATTTTTTCAATAATTATGGATTCAATTCAAAAATTTCAACAATAAACTCAATAGTAAACTATCAGTGGTATGTTCAATATTTGGTAGGATATCCAAATTTACGAATAACTTCTTGACAGCGCTTGTGCATAGACTCTGTCAGTTTTTGGCACATTGCTGGATGAATTTTTAGCCCAGGAATCTTTAGCAACTTGATACAATTCTTTCAAATCAGTCGGCTTTGCTTTCCGAACAGCACACTTG
>JAQGBA010001551.1:0-13942 GCA_034698125.1 Prionchulus punctatus | reverse complement strand
ACCATACTTGACTGGCTGTTTCTAACACCGGCCTGACGTATACTTTGTATGCACGAAGTAGAAAACAATTTGATTTTTAACGGAAACATTTGAAAATTAGGTGTGATCTTTGCATAGCGGTTGCAACTATTTTAGGATGTGCAACTCGAATTTTAATTTGCAATCCAATTCTATGCCTAAATCTCTACAATTGTCTACCATTGGTATTGAAATGCTATTGAAAGAGTAGGAAACGTTTTGACCCTTGTCATAAATTTGGAGAATAGTGTACTTAAAGAGTGCAATACGTACGTATTAAACGATGAATTACATGTGCAGATCCTATTATATAACCTAATTCATATACCTTCTATAAAACGTTTCAACTGTAGAGAGAGATTTATGAGTGCCGTGTTATCTTAATGGTAGTTTTGCTCATCAGTAGAACGCATCGAATTTTATTTCATGGAGGCTTTTTGCCGGTTCGTTTTTCTTTTTTTAATTCCCCAACGAAAAGCATGAAGCCTATTAGCGTTTCAATAATTGCTGGGGTTTGCCGGCGTGAAAGCATCAGCTGGAAATGAAGATAATCACCCCGAAAAGAAAATGCGCAAGCCTTTAGCCTTAACGAGGAAAAATCCTTAACGCTATAAGTAGAACACGAAGGAATTCGTTTCGGAGAGAATAACTCCGTTTCCGAACATATTTCAAACCGCATCCAGCCGGGTATGTATCATGAATGGCGTGATGCAGGATAAGCTTTTTTTGTATTTTCTTTGCTATAAAATGTTTTGTCATTGTTTTTCTATAATATGGACGGTCGAAATGTGTAATAATAAATGCGATGTTTGAACGGGAAATATGCTTCGTTTTACTAGTGTTTTCTTCTTCAACGGCGAATCCAAATGCTAATCGCTTATTCGAAGATTTGTTAAGCGATTATAATAAACTTGTACGGCCAGTAAATAACAACAACGAAACCCTAAAAGTTAGTTTCAAGTTGAAACTGTCGCAACTTTTGGACGTGGTATGCTTACGTAATTTATCTGTTTAGTAGTCACTTTTGAACGAAATTTTATTTGTAAAAAAAGCAAATAGACTCTATTTTATAGCATGAAAAGAATCAAATTATGACCACCAACGTTTGGCTTCAGCATGTAAAACGTGAAATATAATTTGTTACTTTTCGAAGCCAAATATGTACGGAAACTGTTTAGACTTGGATTGATCAAAAGTTAAAATGGATACCAGAGGAATACGGCGGGGTTAATGTTTTATACGTTCCTGCTGATATGATATGGCTTCCTGATATTGTTTTATACAATAAGTGATTTTTTAAGATATGCAGCAACATTACCTTGTTTGCAAATAATTACTCTTTTAGCGCTGATGGTAACTACCAGGTGACAATAATGACGAAGGCAAAGCTCTTATATAACGGTACTATCGAATGGACACCTCCTGCCATTTACAAAAGCATGTGCCAAATCGACATCGAATGGTACATTATATTGCTTTGAAACGTTTCAACCCGGAAAATAATGTTTTATTAACATCTTAGGTTTCCATTCGATACTCAAGAATGCGACATGAAATTCGGAAGCTGGACTTACGGCGGTTTCGAATTAGATTTGAAACACAAAGACGGCGAAGGGCGAATTGAACCGCGACCAAATACTGATACAAATCGTAGTGAATATGCATGGATAATTAACGAAGGTAATTAAAAAATAATTTGCATTCATTCAAAAAATTCACTCCATAAATTTTGCCTTTTATGATTGAAAATGTTCAGGTAAATCGCTTTTTTCAGGCATAGATTTAGACGATTATTACCCGAGTGTCGAATGGGACATTTTAGGTGTGCCTGCGCATCGGCACGAAAAATTTTATCGATGCTGCGACGCGCCATTCATCGATATAACGTACAAAATAAAATTACGTCGAAAGACTTTATTCTACGCTGTTAATTTGATTTTTCCATGCGTTGGTATATCGTTTTTAACCGCTTTGGTATTCTATTTGCCGAGCGATAGCGGCGAAAAAATATCGTTATGTATTTCGGTTTTGATATCGTTGACGATTTTCTTTTTACTATTGGTCGAAATAATTCCCAGTACGAGTCTCGTTATACCGTTGATCGGGAAATATTTATTATTCACGATGGTATTGGTCACGTTTTCAGTCGTCGTTACCGTAATTACGTTGAACGTTCATTTTCGTTCGCCCAACACCCACACAATGCCCCAATGGATTGAGAGAATATTTTTAAATTTCCTACCTAAAATCCTAAACATGAGACGCCCTGATCGATTCAACGAATTCGATACGAAAAATCGAAAAACGTTGAATTATTTCATATCGAGCTTATTGAAATGTGACGACGACGAAAAACTGCAGGAACAACAGCAAAAATTGTTCGCCGAAGAGAATATGAAACCTGAAAAAGTTTCTTTGGATCGACCGGCTCATGATCCAGTACGTTTGGCGGTCGAAAGCGTTTGTTACATTGCAGAACATTTTAAAAAAGTTCGAACAGACGAACATGTAAGTAAAACAAAATTCAATAAAAAAGTAAAATGCCAAATTGTTTGAATTTTGCCCATACCTTTGAGTGCCCTGAAGCATTTTCATATTTGTTATATACACTTTTTAGATAGTTGCCGATTGGAAATATGTTGCTTTGGTAAGCGGTTCATCGTAATGGGTTGTTATGAGTTCAAAATAGAAATGGTTTAATTTTTTGGTTAAAATAGGTTATGGATCGTTTGTTTCTTTGGATATTCAGCGTTTCATGCATAATTGGAACAGTCGCTGTCATTTTTCGTGCTCCTACCATTTACGACTACGAACCTGCGATAGCATGATGCGATAAAACAAAGACGAAGGAACGAACAAAATTCTAGTGTAAATTCGAAATATGCTCGTTATTTTAAAAATTAACAATCACTAAGAAAAAACAACCAAGCATTGGTTGTACGGTACAGCCATTCCTCCCGTAATAACCTGGCAGTTTTCTGGTTTTAAGTAAAATATAAACAGGCAAATAAATATTATGTAATTGGCAAGTCTAAAAGGAATGAATGAAAAAGTAGATTATCATCGAAAAATATCTATAATTTTGTTCAAAATGCGTATCTAAAATCCATCACCTTAGAACGAACGAATGTTATGAAATAGATTTTTCGTGAAACAAAAATTATGTGTAAAAGTAATTCGGAAAAGGTGTTGGATATGAAATGAAAACGAGGAGAGGATGAAGTTAAAAGAGAGTCAGAAATGTTTACGAAAGAGTGTGTTTAAGAATAATACGTTTCGGATCGAAGAAACTCAAAAATAGAAAATAAAACGAGCAATATGATTAATTGGGTTGCACAAAACTTTTTTCAACAACACCATTCGATCACATTTCGATAACATAACAGTTAGATTCGCCTAACAACTGCTATCATATCTTTCCTCGAGCATCATGCAAAGTGAGTTATAATTATTTGTTCGAGATTGCACAATGGGAATGATCGCAAAATGTGAAACACGTTTTTTCTTGTCGAATTTCAAAATACACGTATACAGTGCTTGATTGAATTTTATCCTTCGGAAAGGGGAAAATATGGACAATCAATGTTTTCGCTTGGAGTTGATTTAATCTACTATTCTAAGTGGCTGGGTGCCAGTTTGCGCTTCTCTCTAACCGGCGAGAAAGCTGTCTTGAAACGAGAAAATTTTCAAACCTTTTCTCCATTGAATTTTTAAATGAGTTTAGTCTATGCTATCTATACAACAGTCTCGTTTTATTTTCTTCTTCGCCGCGTTTTCTTATTAGCGAAAGAAGTATAATTTCTACACTCTTGATGTTGTGTCCGAGTTTGTAGAAAATGAGTTAAAAATTGAATCGAAAAAACAAAACAAGAAACGTTGTTTTCCGAAGAAATTTTAATTTGTAATTTTGATTGATGAAACTATTTCTGTTTCTGTTTAGTGATCGAATCGAACGATGCCGTCGTTCGATCACGACGATCCTAAGTACAAATGTGGGAGTGGATGTTGCAAGGCAGTGACAGCAGCAGTGGTTATTGGAGTACTGGAAGTGCTCGGCGCCATTGCACTTTTGGTAAAAGTCGCGTGGAATTCCAACGATATCAAAGGCCTGGGAATGGTCGTTTTATGTAAGAAAGGATGAACTTATGACACCCATTATTATTACATAACTTGTTCTGTTAATTAGGCGTTTATATCGTAATTAATGCGCTTACGCTTTTGGCTGCTATCACGATGTTCGTTGGTATATATCGAAACAAAGCAAATTTAATTATGCCCCACATGCTGGTTCAAATTATTTGTATGGTGTGTTTGGTGATAATTATCATTTTAGTCAGCTTGTCTTACGTCATTTTGAAATACAAATCCGACGACGAAATCGACGTAGACGTCAACAATGGCGACGAAATCTCATCTAAAGACGGCACGTTTTTCGACGATCGTCGACATATCGAAGCAGTTAATTTAACTAACAACAGTAACGAATTGCAAACGATAATGATGGCAGTACTGGCTACTTGCGGAGCTACTTTTTTATTCGAAATTTGGATTTTCATGGTTGTTTTAGCGTGTTATCGTTATTTACGAGATCGTTCTTTGTTCGACAATTGTCCCTTGAGCGTTCCGTTCGCGTGATTAAATTTTTAAAACAACTGACAGTGTAAAAAAACATTCCGCCCGACGACGAAGAAATTATTTAACTTTTTTTGGTTGGGCGATATTATATGACGTATATGCGGGGGATTAAGAGAGGCAGAGAGGGAAATTTTTCTAAAATTGCTTTTCTTCCATTTCGATGTATTGAGCGAAAATGTAAGAAAAAACGTTTCGCTTCATGTATGATAAATTGAATAAAAACGTTGCACGTGAAACGATTAGGTGTTCATCGATGTGAATGCATCGCAATAAATAGTGAATCAAATCGTGCAACTTCAATTTGCTACAAAACTTAAAAAATCGAGTGATTCGCGCGCAAAAGTTTTGCAATCTGCAAGCAGCAGTTTCTGAATATTTTTTGCAGAATAAGCTTCCACCAAAACATTCGGTAGGTAATTCATCTGTCACTTGCTATAAATAATGTTAATGCGTTTTTAGAATTCGCAATTATACGCATTGGAAAATCCTAGTAATTTCAATGAAAATCTTGCCAATTGTATTTTTGAGTCGAAGCGAGCGAGGAAAGAGTTAAATAATTTAACTTTGAAAGGATACAAAAACGCGTCGAAATAAAAACTATAGCAGCTGCTAACTCGTCATCGACTTTCTCGAGTTGGAAAAACGCAAGAAACGAACTTTTACCTCGCGAATAGTGCACGACGAGCATTCTTCGACGGAAGATTTGATTGAGAGGGGGAATTCGCGATTCATGATTTCTTGTATTTGACCAATGCACGATGAAACAAAAGGGGCGTGGAATGTGATGTTTGATGTCACAATATTGAACCGGTCTGTTATAATAAGCGGTTGATTAGTGTTGCGTTCCTCGTCGTAGTTCGTCGTCGTCGGTCGACGTTTAAATTTCCAGCTAGAAAACTCAATATCGCCGACGCAGCCCGCGAGCGTTCTTAGCTGCTTCGTTACGAAAACTGATTAGCAATTGCGACTACGACGACACGAAAAGTAGAAAGAAGATTGACATAAAGTTGCGGCGAAGGAATATTCCCGACAACAGGATGCGCCGGAAAGCTTTTGTTATATCCAAGTCTCCGGGGGCGGGCGAGGAGGACGGGCGACACGACGAACGGGCGCAACTTTTCAACTCGTCGAAGGAATAGAAATCGAGGCCTAAAGACTGACGGGAGGGAGAGAAACAACGGCCCGATTTCGCATTCTAGGTGCCAGTTTAACGACGAAGCGAGGGAAAAAGAAATCAGTCCTGCGAGGGTGGCGGCTAATAAATATATATTTTCTCCTTCTCCTCGTCGAATCCTTCGATCGACCGAGTCCATGGTCGGCCGTCGTCGTCCGTTTTTTTTCTTCCTTTTCTCCTTACAAAAACCTTCGCGATTCCCATTTCTTATACCATATGCGTGTACACGTAACGTTGTATGAGTAGTAGTATTTGAAATGTACGTAACGTTCGCTACGAAACGGAAAAAGAAGAAACGCAGTTTGAATCGATTAGCCCAATGTTCTTCTATATAGTTCGCCAAGTAAGTGGAAGGGAGGTCCTCCCTGACGGACGGGATCTGTAAGAGGAAGAAAGGAGATGGAAATATTGCGCGCACCGACGACGATCGAGACCCGAACGCGAACCGCATTAGCGTCGCACAAACGCCGCTCCTCTCCCTCTTACTCTCTTGTTTTACCGGGCGCCGCGGCACCGCCGGATATGGTCTCGGGATAATAATCGTTCAAAATATTGATAGAGTCATTGGGTCGGCGCGCATTTCGCCAAGCAACTTTTAACTTCTTTTTCCCCAACCCGTATAACCATTTACCGTCGTAATCGTCAATTGTAGTTGTCGCTTTTCATTCGACCCAACGAGAGACACCACCGACCGACGAGTGACGAGAGAGAAGGGAGGAAGAAAAGCGAAACGAAAAACGAACATATATTTATATATATCGAATTCGATAAATGACATTGGAATGTATTTACGGCGATAGAATCGAGGCGCTCAAAACTTGTCAATTGGTCGGAGTGGCGGTGTGACATAAAATGCGCGTGCTTTCGTAATTCTCGAATCGACTCCTTTTTAGTTCCAGTGCGTACTGCTTATGTTCATTGGTAAACCACCGTCGGCGCCACTCAACAGGGCATTTATGAGCGACAGCGGCCACGCTAAGCGGGTGATTGCTTCATGCTGGAATTTTTTTCGATTCTCTTAGTCCAAGGTTATTGCCATAAATTAATTATATATTTATTTGTATGTATCAGTGTGTTCTTAGAAAATGAATCGAACGTCCATCAAATGTGCGTGATAAGGAAACAGTTTTTTTCTTCTTCTTTTTTCAGTAGTACGTTTTGCCCTGGCGTCGTCCAGCAGTATTTCCGATCCTCCGTTGGATTGTCTCTCTGCCGAGCAACTGTGCCTATCTAACCAGAAATGTCTGCTGGCCTGGGAAGCTCATCGAGCCTCGTGCGGCTTAGCGGGTTCAGGTACGAAATCAGTTTTCGCTTTATAGCTGTATTGCGATAAATATTCGCAGCTACTTTTATGTTCTACATTTTCCCCTTAATTAGATAATTACCGAAGCATTAAATCGTCGCATAATTGCAAATTAAGGACGTTTGAAGAAATATATATATTTCCGATTCGGTTCGAATAGTAGAAAATTTATGTGTCATTTCACTCGGGCTTTTCCTCTTTTTTTGTTCGGACAAAATAGATATTGACGTTTTCTTTTCCACCTAACCATCAAATGAACATTGATCACGTCGCTCTCTTTCAATACCGAGGCCAAAATGCGATCTGTGTTTTCTTCCATTAGCCGCAAGCTTTTTTAATGGTTTATCAATATGCTACTACTTTGGATACATAATACGTACTTTGGATACCTAATACATACTTGTCAACTTAGCCGAATATGACATATCTGTCTCTCCAAACGAAAGGAAATCCTTACTAATTGCTCTCTTCATTTTTTTGCTGACAACTATAGTTTCCTCCTTCAAAAAACGACATTTTTTTCCAAAAAGTATCTTGGCTCGTCATTTTTTCTATTACAAAACTGTCTTACTTTTGTAGAATGCAAGAGCTCAAATTTCGAAGCATGTCATTCGTCGTTGGTCGGCTTGCAAAGCAGCGCCGCGTTCAATAGATCTTGTTTGTGCCTAATAAACATGGATAAATCGAAATATAATCGATGTCTCGACGTGCGACAGAGAGTTTTTTATCATCCGTGTATACCGATTATAAAAGATAAATTTTATGAACTTTATTACGCCTCACCGAAATCGTCGGCGGCGAACGCGAACGGCGTCGGCGGCGATCATTCTCAACAACACCATATTAGGCATCATCACCATAAACTGGAAAACGGCGATTTACAACATCGAGAACGCGTAAATATTAACGACAATAAAAATTCCAGGGAATCTATGCAAAAACCTTCAGCGGCGCCGCTTCAGAAACCGATCGCCGGCCCTTTGTACCCTTCCGACGAACCGCCGAAACATTCAGGGAATATTATTAACGATCAAAGAAATAACGATATGGACGATCACGTCGGTAGCAGTGTGAGCGGTGGTGGCGGCGAGAGAAAGCGAAGCAAATGGAATAAATCTGACAAAAGTTGCACATCGGCGTTCCGGAGATGTCAAAAACACGCCGCTTGCACGAAATTATGGGATTTATATAGAGATAAATGCTCGGTGCAGAGTTATCAATGTCTAATGACCGACAGGTACTTTGTTTTAATTATTTGTCTATAAATTCATTGCTTGATATATCATGATTGACTATGGTTTGGTTGTTTTCAAAATTCGATCGAAAGCGAATCATGGGAAACGAAGAAACGTTTCAATTTTGTATGTAACTTGTTTCTTGACATATGTTTGTGAAATTCTAGAAAAGGGTGTCAAGAAGCGTACGACGGTATCCAATGGACTGGCTTGAACACATGTCATTGTGAGGACGATCACAGTCTCCATGGACCCGAATGCCATTGGATCGAGCTGCTCACGTCGCATAACAAATGCATTGGTAAATTTTTAACGTTTCGTATTTTATTCCTCAAAGTTTAAGTTGGGAAATGGAAAAATGTCTCTATGAGCCTTATGTAATACAACTCATCGACCGGAGCTGCTCCGGCGTTTGTCGTCGAACGAATGTTAAGAGACAATTGATCGTTACTGTTGAACGGACCCGACGAACCTCCTCTCGATTAGCATCGGAACCTTGTGTCTACATTACGCTTCGGTTTTAATTTCATTCGTATCCGTATCTCTTTATCTTTCCTCTTCTGTTTCTGTTTGGTGGTCATTCGACGAAACACGTTTCCTTCTCGCTCGTATCCATAAATCGAAACTGAACGTTCCTCGCCAAGTGAAAAAAGAAAAGAGACTTAGGGAGGTTTGTAAAGGTTTCAGCAGTTGAAAATTTTCAATCTATTTATACGCAATTTCGCTTGTTTTCATCCGACGGAACAAAAAAAAGAGTACCTTGTTGCTACTATTGAGAGGAATGTATTGGAAAACAAAACCGAAACCGTCAACGAACATTGATTTTCGTAAATGTGTATACGTATATTGTGTTCGGTTTAATTATGACTGACGGAGGAAAATTGTTACTGAAAATGAACAATTTACAGACAAATAATGCATGCATAAATTATTCAATAAGGAACAGAAACGAAAGTGCGTATTGTTTTCCTAAAGTTGAAACGTACGTGCGTACGCGTATCTTGAAAAGTTTACTTTTTTTTATTCAGACGAGCTGATAAAAAATGGTTACTTGAACGGAAACGGCAACGGAAATGATATCAACGGTTACGCGGGAACGGTGGCGACGCCTCCGATCGCTTCTCATCCCGATTACGACGAAGCGCTCGATAAGATGCCGCACCAAGTAACTCGGCCAGCGGCCGGTGCCCATCGACCATCGCCGGCTCGACCGGTCACAGCAGGTTATAGACCAGCCGGTTATACTGTAACGCCTGCTGCTGCAGCTTCTTCGCATTCTTCTTCTGTTCGCACTTTTGCTCCTTCTTCCGCCATCTATCCCACGCTTTCTACGCCTTCCTCTAGTCGGATGTCGCGCCCGAGAACGACGGAACGATTCACCGAAAGTGTGCCGAAGTCCACCGTACGGCCCACCGAAAGTGTTTCGCAACGACGACGCATACTTACGACGACGGTGCTCAGTTCCGATTATGATTACGACGGTGATTCCGTTACAGAATCCGATCGGTACGACGAAACTGTTCCGACGACTACGCCGCAAACTGATTACGTAACTGATAAGGGCGCCGCCGGCGATGATGAGGAAGAAATAGCGATCGTTGGCAAGGAGCTTGCTGAACCGCCTACGCCTTCGCCGTCGCACGACGACGATTATGATTATAGCACGCAAGAATCTGCACTAGAGCATGTTACCAGCACTTTTGTTTACGGCACAGATCCTGGTGGTGATTATTATTATACACCGTCCGTATCTGCACCTACGCCGATTTCTGATCGATTTGATTCGCGCACTGCATGGCCGACCGCGCGGCAGCACTCGGGTCGCGTTACGACGGCAACTTCTTCTATTGCTTACACGAGCCCTTCTCCTTACGTTCGAATAACTAGTGTCCGTTTGAACCCTACAGGAGGTGGTCGAGCGAAAGTTACGAGCGCCACGGTAAAAACGGCGCCGAGCCGAACAACCGAATCGTCGAGACAACCAATCGGCCCCATTACGCCTCGTCCGGGACCTGGAACGCGTTTAACTACCGTTTCGACGTCAACAACAACAACTACGACGACGACGACGACACCGGAACCGACGACAACCAAATCTCGAACCATGCCGCCCGATGCTGTAACCATGGGTATTCCGATGTTGACGAAAGTTATATCCGCCAAAGAAGTTGCTCTTGGAAATACCCATTATAGAATAGGTAAGTTTCTCGAGGTTCGTTAACTTTTACGAGTTTATGAATATTTAAAATTCAGCTTTTCGCCATCGCTCGTCTCCATTCGCGCCGTTTTTGCGAACGCAGGATTTTTTTGTAGTAACTGAAACATGACGTTCTCCTTCATGTTCTCGTTTTCTCGCTCATGTTCGGCGTGAGCGTAAGATCGTTAATAGAATTTCATTTAACATGCACGAATATATTTCGCACTTAGTCAACCGACGAAGTCAATTTATGACTCGAAATCGTTCGACAAATACCATTCGTCTTCGCCATTAGCAGCGAGAAAGCTAGCCAACTACATGTGTAGCGATGTTCTAAAGCTAATTGGTTGCATTTATCATTATCATCATGTATGGCGAATCCATCGTCGATCGGCTTTACATGTTTAATGAGAAAGTTCGCTGATTGTTAATGGTCCTTAGGTTTAAATTTTTGACATTCATTTCGGCAGCTTCGTGTATGATCGAAGCAACTTGCGGTTCATTTTTAGTCTTCGCAAAGTCGAAATTAGCTCTCGCTCTCTCTTTTGATTTTACTCGAACAGATTTTAATCTATATCTTATTCACAAACTTTTACCCTCTTTGATTCTTTGAGAGACTTAATTAAATTGGATGGACCAAATGAAACGCGAGTGTACTGATTTTGACAACCGTCGCACAAATTTGGCTTCGTTATAAATTGCTTTTTATATGTTGCGTCTGATAGTTTTACTGGAAAACAAATTCTCTTAGAAGTAAATTTGAACCGATATTCATACGTATAACGACAACTTTTCGTATCGAAATTGGTGGTACTGCTTGCGTATGCGTTATTTACAGTACCTGTCACATGAATCTTACTTTATATAATTTGTGTGTCAAATTTTTATTGTCCATTAATCGAAGTAGTACGTGTTTGTGCGAAAAAATGGCTTCAGTAGATGCTGCCATCGTACAAGTCGGGGTTCAGCCACCATTCGAAATATGTGAGTTTTCGAAACAGTTTTGAGCAGTTTTATGTTCCTTGATCAAAAATTTACTCAAATTTTAGCCGGCTCTTTTATTGTAGATAGCACGTGTCAAAGAGCTCATGCTGAATGCCGATGGGACAAAAATTGTGCGTGGCAACTTTCTGATATTGACATCGCATGCGGAGGTGATAAGGAAATTTGCAATCGTACTTCGTGCGCCAGGGCTCTACGGCGATTTGCTTCTTGGATTAAACCGGAACTACAAGAAGCAGTCACTTTTTGTACGTGTAAAACGGACGATGTAGATTGTTTACGATTACAGGTAAGAAAACTCCATACGTCCCATAAAAACTGAATAAAAATTGCATTGTTCCTTGCAGAAAAGTTTATTTCCAAGTTGTATGTTTACGAATCAAGGTCCGAAACTAAAATCTTGTCATGATCTCGTTGAAGAATGTAGAGAAGATTCGAACTGCGGGTAGGAATTAATTACGCGTTACCTTTTTATTCATTCATTAATCTTTCGTCTACCTCAGACCGTGGGCCGACAAGTATTTTGATTATTGCAAATTCGACTTGGATTCGATGCGTTGCACGCAAGAACCCGGAGCTTGTCGTTTGGCTACAATGAAAATTAGAGGCTCTCCTTTGGAATCCGATTGTTGGTGCGAAAGAGGCGACGACGAATGTCAAGTATTGCAGTCGACGGTTTATTTTCGAAATCCATGTTTCGGTAAATTTCATATTTCGAATGTGTACTACAATAGCAGAAATTATTAATGTTTTTACCATCTATTCACTGTTGAAGTGGGACATTTCACGTTTTACAAATACTACTACTATACATCTTTTCCCTAACATTTTAGAAGAAGCAAAACTCAGCATGATTCCTAAATTTACAACGAGGAGAATAACAACAAGCACAACTACAACTACAACTCCTACAACTACCACGGCTTTAGCTACTACAAGTAAAACAACGCCGACGACGACGACGACGACGACGGAAATCATAAGTACGTCGATAAATGTCGTTGTTGGTTCAATTTTACGTTCGCCACCAGAGCAAATGAGAATGAAAACTACTACCATGCTTGCTACTACTTTGACTACTACTGATACTTATGATAAATACGGTTCAGATGAAAGACCCGATGTCAATAGTTCAGATGATAATATCGACGAGATTTATATAGAAAATCAAGTGAGACCGTTCCAAGAAACGCCGCCGACTGAAGCTACTACAACTTCAACAACAACGACGACGACGACTTTAAAACCGACGACTATGAAACCATTTCCCACCCGGAAAAAGACTACTACAACGCCGAAAACAACAAGAAGACCAACTACAAGTTCAACGTCAACGTCAACTACTACAACAAGCACAACTTCGACGTCGACGTCTACAACTTTGACGACCACTACAACGACTCCAACAACAACAACGCCTTCGAGTAAGCATCTTTATTTCGAAAGCCAATTTGCTTTTTTGACACTTTTTTCTGTATATTTTGTAGTCCGATGTCGCGTAACGGACGTCGATGCGAGGACCAGACTTTACAGCCCAAACGCATACTTTAGAGTAACGAATAATGAAATATTTGATTCGATTTCTATACATAAGTGCTCGTTTTTCCAGGATTACGAAGACATCGATTACAGATGTTCGACTTATTGTCAATGTTTAGAGTCTTTAGAAACCAAATGTAGCGAGGTTTTTTGTCTACCAAGCGACGGATGCAAAGTTGACAAGGTTTACATTACGAGCAAAACTGTTGATTTATATGGTACACTTTTGTTTCAATCCCCCAATAGATACTTTACGTGACCAAGTTGAACATTTTCAGGATTCAATTCGGTCAACTATTTAATTAATCGAGGTCGATGCACGTGCAGCACGAACGAGACTTTTATTTGCCAATATCCTGAACGGTACAGTTTGGAAACCGCGAAGAAATTCTTTCCAGATAACGGTGAGCGATTGTAATTTTGATGCTTCAAATTTAGTTTATGTAAACGAAATAAGTTTGTTTCAGGTTTGTTTCTTGGAGTCGGATATTCTGCAGCAGAATACGAATGGTTGTCGAAAAAGATTTCTCCCAATGTTGCTAATTTTTTAGCTGTAAAATTAAGCTACGAATCATTTCGAACTCAGCTACAGAACGAGTTAACTAAAATTTTAATGACGAACAAACTGAAATCTGTAACACGCCTTATTCTTTTCATATTTTCCTGTAGCTGATCACATTTCGTCAATATTTTTCATTTCTTTTAGAACCTATGCAAACTTCAATATCTCAGTTCTTACACGAATTATTTTATTTTTCAAATTAAATCTTTCGACGCAAAAAACGATACTTGGGTTTCCTTTGGAGCAGAAACTGTAAGAAACAAACAATTCTTTTTAA
>JAQGBA010001550.1:0-13960 GCA_034698125.1 Prionchulus punctatus | reverse complement strand
ATCCGGACTATTCGAAATCGACATTGATTGAAGTGTTAAAAAAAGCTGTGAAACTAATTTCATTAGTAATTGTAAAAAAATCTTGTTTAAATTGGTCCGTTCATTTGAATTCAATTCGTTTATCTGGCGGTGAATATTGTAAAAAATAAATATTATTTTCTTGTAGAGAATTGGATTCTGCATCTTTTGAGCCTATCAGCACTGAAAAAGGTCCGCTGGTTTTTTTTTTTAAGAACAAAAACTGAGACCGCCATTCTGCTGACTCACCTGATATAATTGTGAAAATGTGAAATAAAACAAGAAAATAACATATATAGGTACTTTTTCTAATAGGTGGAAATACCGCAACGTCCCACCCCCACCCCTCCCTTCAGAAACAACTCTGCCTCGAAAATAACTGCAGGTTGCACCCATTCAATGTAAAATAACCCTTTATCCCTCCTAAACCCTCTCTATTTAAATTTATCCCTAGGGGCAAATGAGCCATTTTTAATTAATACTTTTTTAAGCATCAAATATTTACAAAGATGATTGAAAAAAATGAGGAGAAATATCAAAAGTTGTGTTGTTTTTCATGGAAAATATTATTCGGTAATGTTTTTTCAAATCTCACTTTGAAAAACACTATTATTATAGTACAGTATAGTATAAGCCTAAAAATTATTTTTCTAGTATAGTATAGTATAGTGTAACTTCTTGAAAAATTTTCCAGTATAGTACAGCATAGCATACTGATGAAATTTTTATCAGTATAATTCTAGTACAGAGTATAGTATACTGGAAAATGCCGGGACCAGGCCCATTCGAAAATAAAATAACTCTGGGGGTTATTTTTGAACATTTGTGGCCAAACATATAACCGGAAATAATAGCGCATTGTCACTTTCAGTGGACATTTGGTGGACATCCGACCATCCATCTGTGCATTAAAGATACACTGCTTCTATTTTTAGTTTGCATTCTATGGACCTTGAGCAAATTGAAAATAATTTGGCAATGACATTTGTTTTACTTCACGATCTTTAATTGGTGACTAACTTAAGTTCACTCCTTCAATTTCCCAAATGAAAAATTTTGCAATTCGCACTTGAAAGATGAATAAGTTCAAGTGTACCTGAATATTTTCGGTGCGAATTACGAATTTTCAGTGTGGGAAATTCATAATCTACATCATTCTTGAAGAATCTTGACCATTGATTAAGGGAATCATCAGGCAGCTTTTTGACTTTACAGAATCATTTAAGTGCAAGGACCTCGAATAGTAACGGCTATGATATTTCGCATGTACCACAGGTTGTATTGAAGGTGCGAAGGAGTTCGATAGAGAATGTTAATTTCTCTAACTTTCCTTTTGGCAAATTTAATTCAAATTTTATTGTCACATCACCTTGAACTTTGAAATTGAAAATATTTGTCAAAAATTGACTAGTTTATCAAATTTGACTCATTTCAGGTAATTGAATGTTCCTGATTTGTTGATGTTGGTCTTTTGTATATCCTTCCAGATACTTTCAGTTTGCAAGTCATATCATTATATTGATGCTTTTGTTTACTATTCAGATCAGGAAACTTTTATTTTTGCCTTTCACATTCACATTTTTTGAGAATATATTTATTTTAATACATCTGCTCTATAATCGTTGAATTCTTGTTATTTTCAATGACAATTTTTTTGACAAAGCAAAAAAATATACAAAGACAAGAAAGTTAATTTGTACTCCCTCCCACCTTTTAATTCAGTCGCGTCGAGACCCGATAAACTAAGATTCGCCGTTTACACTTCTCAATCGGCGGTTTTTTTAGAATTTTAATTATTCCAGGCTTAAAAATTGAACGCCTGAAGTCGGGGCCTGCATGTGCCGCTTTTTGCCCGTTTTTCGGTTGTCCAGTTGCGTTTTTTTATTTTTGAAGATTGATTCTCGATTTTTTCGTCGCCAAGATGTCTAACGCGGCTAAAAACGCTCCGTGGTAAGATTTTTTCCATTTTCCCACTATCTAAGGGCATTTAGCGGCAAATTACCGAACTTTCCGACGGATTTAAGGCCTGTAATCTTGCTTGCCAATATAAGCCAGGGTCCCTATGAGCTAATTGGACTTTCCCACGTTTAGGGTTGAAAAATATCGTCCGACGATATTGAAAGACGTCGTCGGCAACGAAGAAACCCTGAAACGGCTTCAGGTTTTCGCCCGCCAAGGAAACGTGCCTAATTTGATTATTTGCGTACGTAAGTTTCGCTATTTTATATATTTATATATAAGAACAGGAATTTTGTTTTTAGTTGCAAGTTGCAAGCACTAATTGGATTTTAGACTTTTTTAAGTGTAAAAATATTGTTTTTAGTCACTAAAAATCTTTTTTGTCACTTTTAACGTTGTTTTTAGTCGTTTTTAAATACAAGAATTTTGTTTTACTTTCCTTTTTTATCACAGAATATGTGCGTGTCGACTTTTTCAAATTAAACTCAAACTATTTCCCATTTAAGCGAAAGCGCAGGCTAAAATAGTGCGCTGGCTTATCGTCTAACAAGCAATTCGATGAATATTGCCAATTAATTTGCATCTAATATTGTCGAATTTGGTTAGGAGATCTATCTATCTTTATCTTGTTCACTAACTACGACACCAGCCAGACATTTTTTTAAAGTTTAATTTCTGCATTTTCGTGTCCAGTCTTACGTTTTTTGATAATTATAGGTGGCGGTTGTTTATTCTCACGATTTTTAACCCAAATATGCTTATCTAGGTTTCGAATTTTGTTTTTCATTCCAGCTATAGTGAATTTTCGATTTGCAGGGCCCGCCCGGATCCGGCAAGACGACGAGCATTTTATGCCTGGCTCACGAACTATTGGGCTCCGCTTTCTCGAACGCCGTTTTAGAATTAAATGCCTCCAACGACAGGTAACGTTCGATGGGCGTTCGTTTATTTTGTTTTCTTTCGTCGACAATAGTTCCAACTATAGTTCTCGCTTGCAGAGGCATAGATGTTGTAAGAAACAAAATAAAGATGTTCGCCCAACAGAAGGTGACGCTGCCGCCCGGTCGACAGAAAGTGATCATCTTGGACGAAGCCGACAGTATGACAGACGGCGCTCAACAAGCCCTCAGGCGAACGATGGAGATTTACAGCAAGACGACTCGATTCGCGCTGGCTTGCAATCAGTCCGATAAGATAATTGGTACGTTAATTTGCTTGCAATACAAATTTCGCGTCATCATTCTGCTAATTTCGAGTCGTTTGCCAGTTTCACTTGTCTGTTTTGTGTTCTTGTCCGATAAACGATGTGGCTCGTCATGTTTTTTGTTTTTATTTGAAGAATCTTATCTACTTTAAGAGCCTATTCAGTCTCGATGCGCAATTCTGAGGTATTCAAAGTTGTCCGACGTTCAAGTCACTGCTCGACTGTTGGAAGTTTGCAAGGCGGAATGCGTCGACTATAGTCACGACGGTTTGGAGGCGATCGTCTTCACCGCCCAAGGCGATATGCGACAGGTTTTTATATTTCGGTCCATTGCGCTTTTACAATAGTTTTTGTTGGTTTATTACATGAGCGTGTGCAACTATAGTTGATTTATAAGAGACTATAGTTCACTAAAATGAGACTATAATTTACTTAGTTGATAAGACTATTGTTCCTAACATTCAAGACACTGATCTTTGTTTTTTAGGCTTTGAATAATCTTCAATCGTGCGTTGCTGGTTTTGGATTAGTGTCGGCGGAAAATGTTTTCAAAGTATGCGCGAATTTTTGTTTTCCGAGCAAATTTCTTAACTGACTCGTTTATTATTAGGTTTGCGACGAACCGCATCCGCTTTTGATCAAGGACATGCTGGACGCTTGCGTGAAATCCGATTTGGACTCGGCGTACAAAATCGTTAATCACTTGTGGTACTTAGGATACGCGTCGGAGGATATCATCGGCAATATTTTCCGTATTTGCAAAATGCATTCGTTTAATGAATATTTGAAATTGGAATTCATCAAAGTCAGCGCGAATTTTTCGTTTTTCACGAAAGGAAAGTTGCAATTTTCTATAACATTTTCAGGAGATCAGCATGACTCATCTGCGGATTGCCGAAGGCGTTAATTCGTTACTACAGTTGTCCGGGCTCGTGGCGAAACTGTGCAAGAAATCGTTGCCGAACGATCAGCAAATTTTGTGACCTAAATTTTATTTTGTAATTATTGTAATTAAACGAAAAACAATAAAATTTAAAATCAGACCACTTTTGATAGTTTTTTGACAGGAAACTTGCAAGTTTTCAATACTTATGCTTTTTGCTGGTTAGGTGTGAAATTGTGGACGCTATGATGATGTGGCCAGTGATATTTTTTTCAGGTTTCGATATTAATCATGAACCAATTTGACTCTGTGCAGTATGGTCAATTGAGGGTAAAAGTTAGCTGGCTGGCTTCTTACTGTGACCTAATTTTAATAAAGCGAAATTCTTGTTTTAGGACCAGCTAATCTTGACTATCAAGGAGCGTGACCAGTGCCTGGACAGGTTAGCTGCACTGTCCGACGAGGTTCATGATTTGAGGAAGGTAGTCGATCAGGATAACGATGATTATGAAAAAGTGTTAGGTGAGTCAATAATTGTTCTGAAATATAGTCTTAACTGTACTCGCTTGTGAACTAAAGTCCCTTATGAACGTCCCTTATAGCGTCTTATGAACTATAGTCTCTTATGTAATATAGAACTATTGTAGCTGATGAACTGTAGTGTGATATAAAGTATAATTTATGAATGTTAGTCCCTTGTGAACTATAGTCTCTTAATCAACTGTCTTATGAACTGTAGTCCCTTATTAATATAGTCTCTTATGAACTAAAGTTTCTTGCGAACTACAGCGCTAATGAATTTTAGTCACCTCTGAACTGTTGATGCTAATGATCTATAGTCTATTTTGACCGATAGTACTGTAACCTATTGTCTATAAAAAAACTCGTCATTGTTGAACTAACGTCTCTTATCACCTCTGGTTCATAATTAACTATTATGAACTGTAGTCGCTTACTTTTTTGTAGAGAAATACGACGAGATGTACGCGGAATTGAAACAAGCCAACTCGTCTTTGGCTTCCCTGACTCGTCAGCGGGACTGTTTGGTTCACGATCAGAACAAAACCCTCGCCGAAAACCATCGGCTATCGTTGGAATTCGCCGAAAAATGTCGAGAATTCGACGAGAAAAAGAAAATTCTTGACGAACGAAATTCATTGATCGCCCGGCTCGAAAACGAAATGAGCAAAAAATCGAAAGAAAACAACGTTTTACGAGAAGAATTAATGGACGTCAGCCAGCAGAAATGTCAAGCGTTCGAATCGTTGGACGACAAATATCGTCGACTTTTGGAACTCGTAAACAAATTTCGCGGCGTTCATCTCGCCCAAAATCTGTTTCAAATCGTCGCGAAACATGAATCTGCGCGGACAGTCGACGACGACGGCACGAAATCGGTCGAACTTTCCCGAATGCCGTCGACGAGCGACGAGAAATCGTCTACGACGGACGGCGACGACAAAAAAACAACGGAGCTGGTGGGCGCCGACGATAAAGCCCGTTCGGAATTGCTGGCCGACCATCGTCGGCTGACCGAACTTTACCAGCGCATGAAAGAGAGGAATTTACAAATGGAACTATCGTTGAAACGTAAAATTCAACAAAAACGAAAATATCGTCGTCGCTGCGACGATTTAGAGTCGGAAACGAAATCATTACGCGCCGAGCTGGCGAGAAGCAAAAAATTCGACGGACGCTTCGACGATCTGATACCCGAATTGAAACGAATCGAAAACGTCTTCGCCGATTTGAAAAATCAATGTATAATCAGCGCCTATCACAACGTGGATGATTCGCATAGACGGCAATCGGCCAGATCGAGATCGAGGTCCAGATCCAGATCTAGAAGTCCGATTCCTCGACGCCGACGATCGTACCCGTTCAGTCACAGCAGCACAGAGGACGAGGAACGATCATGCGGCAGCGCTGCGCCACCCCCGACTGATATCCGAGCTAGCTACGGATCGACGTCGACGATCCCGGCGGCTTTCCGAAAGCCGATCACGTTTCGGATTAAATCGAAAAAGAAATGACTTTTTTTGTTTTGTTTTATGGTGCTGTTTTGTCTCTCGTTTTCGTTTCTTGCCATTAACCCACTTGCTGAGTGCAATAATTTGTTTTTGTTCGTTCGGGCATTTTTTGGTCTCTTATATGAAATTTTTCCATATGAAATTGAATTTAGATTTTAGAAATTTGTCGTGAAGATGTGCAGATGATGTTTATTTTTTTGTTTTGAAATCATTATTTGTTGTCGGTATTTGAAACTTGAATGAATGAATCTCGTTGATTTGCCCTTTTATTGTGCAGTTTTTCGAATTTGACTTCGTAACGTCTTGATTTTATCCTTTTTTTTTCTTTTTTTTGCAATAATCGTGCCAGTAACACTTCGGAAATGGTAACTTTAATTTGCAGTATTAGTTTGAATTTATTTCGCTTTCCTTGGAAGTAAATTGCAATTAATGCGATGCAGCGAACATATTAGTTGTGATGAAACATTGAAGTGGCTTCTTACTGTTTCAGAAATCAAGTCGGATAAAAAATTGCAGCTCAACTGTGAAATCAAATAAATCTAATTGCTGCGATGGTTTCAAGCAAAGAGCAATTACAGAAATGAAATTAAAAATAATTTATTTTATTGGAAAATCAAAACATAATTCAATTGCAGCGATGAAATCAAATATAATTGTTATTTCATAAATCTAAGCAAAATTCAATTGCAGCGATGTATTCCAGGAAAAAAACGCATGCAGAGAACCACAACAAAATACAATTGCGTTAATGAAATTCAAAAAAACACAATTGCTTCAATGAAAATCAAGCAAAATCTATGTAGAATGGGGGCCACTCCTTTGGAGAGAACTTCTCAGTTACACTTCCGGAACTTAGCTTACGAACTTTTGGATAAGCCAGTGACTCTACGGCACAAACGGTTCTATAAATTAGCAGTTACTATAAATGAGGAACTATAGCTAAGACAGAAATGACAAGTATGAATTAGGTCACGATGTTTAATACGACGATCAAGCTTCCACTTTAGGGTAAGCTACAACAAAGACATATCGGTCACAAGGGTTTCTGGGGAACGACTTGACCAGCGGCAATGACCGACTGTCAGAACCTTCAGAGATCGAAGCGGGCGTTGACGCACAGTAACGGGACATCTATATTTTAATTCCAAAATATAATCGACCAAAACTAAGGAGCGATTTTAAACCACAAATACTGATCACTTGTTTGGCTCACTGGGAATGAAGAAGACTGAAAGAGAGAAACACGTTGACTGGAAGACTTCCTAACAAAGACTGCCTGGTCTGTGCAATTTACCAGTTTTGGTCATGTAATGTACGAAATGTACGAAAAATATCACGACCTTATCATTGGAAAATTCACTGGATCGAAAGTGACGAAAAAGAATAAAGATCAAGCTTGGGAAAAACTCGAAATCGAATTTAATCAAGTCAATATCAATCACCGTCGAGATATCGGTCAAATCAAATTTCAAATTGAGAATATAAAAACTGAAGTTCGTAAATACGCCACTGCTCTCAAATATCACAAAACGGGTAGAGGACCGAAACCGGACGATCCACCACGTTATGTGAAAAAGATGTTTGAAATCGTTCACAGATCGATGGGTGACATGATTGCTGGAATCGGTGCTGGTATTGAAAGCGGATTAGGATTGGCGGAATTCGGAGGTTTGGAAGAGGAAGACGGTGAAGACGAGGATAAGGACAAAGAAGCTGCAGCCGCAGCAGGATCGCTTATCACCAATCAACCATAGGAAATCGATAATTACAGCTCTAATCCCGAAAGGCAACCCATGATGTGGTCATTCAACAAGCTTCTTATCAACCAAAAGCCTAAATTCAAGACCGAGACCGAATGCAAAGTATCGCGGATCACTTCTAGAAAACTCCAGTCGCATAAAATCTAAGAGCGATTGCTAATTGAGTTGTGGCCGATACTGCACTATGTCTTTTCGTACTTCAATCGAGCTCATCTTCGAATTCATGACAAATGAATGCGAAAATCGCCTGCGAAAATCGATATCGCTTTCTGAATTCTTTGTCAGAATAAAAATCAATCAATTCAATTCGTGTAGCCGACTTTGGTTGCTGTGTCGAATTTGATTATTTATTTCAAAAATCGATACAATTGGCTTAAACATAAGTAAATTCATTTTGATTTATCCAAGGAATCGTACAAAATTCGTTTAGCTGACTTCCAAAAGTAGCTCTCGAGGTACTTTAAACTTGGCTGGTTAAAGTTCAAAGTTTAACTGCCCACTAAAATTTAAATGGTTTTAGGGAACGCCTTTTAAATTTTACTTTCTGGGAACCAGGCCCTGGTCTGAGCAATTCACCAGTTCAGGTCGATCTAGCTATCAACTGGTCGATCATGTGATTCACATGATCAGGTGAGTAGCATCGAATCTTTCATGCAGCCAACAGGATAGACTGCCTGAGCTGCCTCCTAGTGACAATAGTGGTCGGTGCCTTCTCCACCACCCACACATGCTACCAAGAGCAGTGAGCCAGTGACACGTGACCCATAGGGACAGTGCACTCAAAGCTAGCGATCTAAAGAACTATCGTCCATTGTAGTTTACATTCTATCACTCACTATAGTCGAGGAGGGATGCCACTCAGCCCTCCGAAATCACCAACATGGCTCTAAGCTTACCAAGTAAGACATCCAAGAGTCTCCTCCCTAAGATACTTATTCGCAACAAAGAAAGAACAATTGATCACAATCGTAGGAGGACGCTTGGTTGTCCCATTGAAGATCCAGTTCAGTCCCTGGATTGTTCCGGATGCGGCTAGTGATTGAGGCCGCAAATATTGAGGTTCCGGATCCTACATCTATTTTTTGTGCAGTTGAAAAAATTCAAAAATAAAGTCAAAAGGGCAATTTTTTGTTTTTTATTGCAATTGTGAAGAAATTTGAAGAATAAACAATTAATAAAATATTTCTTTGCAATTTTTACCATTTCAAAAAAGATAAACAACAAATAACGTTTTTTCAGTGAAAAATAAGTTTTTTGATTCCTTTTCAAACGAAGCTTGATATTTTTGCTTTCTGGACTCGATTTAAGTGTTACTTTGCAAAAATTGCGTTAAATTTTTGTTTAATTTCCATGAAATTCTAAATAAAAACTTGCAAAGGAACGGTTTTTAACGCATATTATTATCACGTTTCCACACAATTTCGTGAAACTGAAGGATGGCAAGTTTTGTGGTTACTTTTAAAAAGAAGCTTGCTATGGTTGCTTTCTGATGTTTATTCTGCATTTTTTACGTGGAAACTTGCTATTTTCACGCACGCTAGATAACTTTCTTTTTTTTCTTCTGAAAACTCAACAAATACACATAGAAACAATTTAGTACGCAGGTAACAAAACAAACACGTAAACTTTAGCACAGAAAATGTTAAGAACCAAAATAAGATTAGTAAATCTGCGTCATTTACGAAAAGGTTTTCGTGATTGTTTATCGACGATGGCGCAACAATTTCTATGCCCTTTCGGTACATAAGAAAACAAAATAATTTACTGTCTCGTTTTTATCTAGACTCAAAATGCATTTATTTTACAAAAATTAAAACAAGACAAATACTTTGCTTTTTACGTAATGTAACAAGGCAAATACAAGAAATAAAGTCAAAGTTATTTTACAGACACATATTTTCGAATGTTATAAGGCACGTGTAACAGATTATAGCGTTATTTTTTGGTTTTAAAGCAAATTAAGTGTCGCGGCCAATGGCTTTACTGGCCAACGTCGACGACCATCTTCAACGAGCCAACGGCATCTCTGCAAACGCCCTGCTGATCGAACGTGGCCAAGCACAGCCGATTGCACTTAGTCTGATATAAGTTATTTTTCAACTGAGCCATCGTCTTCTCGTCTATAGTTGACGGTTCTTGCTCGAAAGTGTCGTCGTTGTAGACAATGTCCCACGCTTGCATGCTCGACGTCATCAAGGCGTCCATCATGACTGCTTGCTTGGTGAAAATTTGCAAGAGCTTCGAATCGGTTGATTCGCAGGCGGGATTCGCGAAGTGAATGAAAAACGAGGAAAGGTACTGAGGCACTGTACTATTGTGCTTTTGCCAACTGCATTCCTCGACGGGCACGGTCAGTAGCGAGGTATATTTCACTGGATCGACGACGCAAATGAATTCCCTGCTGATCATTACTTTGACGGGCAAGTCCTTCATGGGCATCGGACCGTGCTTTTCGATCTGTCCGGTGAATAACGCGCTGCTGGAAAAGCAAATTTCGCGTCGTGGCGAGTGAAGTTAAATGACTCGTTCAACTCGCTTACCCGTAAGTGGGCAGCTGCATACAGAGGTCGACGTACAGACGTCGCAAGTCGTCCAAAGGTTTCGCCGACATTTCCTGATAAGCTGATAAGTATTCATTTTCCATGCCTTTGCATCCGGGCATCGTCCAGCCGAACAGTGAACGAGATTTCGCCGACGACAAATGAGCCGCGGGTATCAATTCGTCCAAGTGTTGACTGCAAAATGCGAGAGAAATAAGTTGAAACGCAAAAATGCGCGATAAGCGAGTTTGCAAGCAAATTATCTCACTGGATAAACTCGTTTGTGTGATCCGAACTGCACGGACCCCATTCCATGGTCATATGGATGGCGGCCAATTGGATGCACATGTCGAGCGGGCACAAGTACCGTCCGGCAAGAATTGCCTCCCGGGCTTCCAAGAACAACAGCTCCATGCCTTTTTCTCCAACGCGATCGACTAGCTAAAAATCAACTAGAGATCAATGGAAGACTATTTCCAACAGTAGTTCATGCAAACAACTATAACTTATTGAGCAACTATAGTTTCAAATTTATACCTCTAATTGCCGGCTTTTGCTCAGTAGCACGTTCCTTTTCACGATCAGCAACGGCTCGTCGAGCCAACTTTCTTCTTTCGACGCCGTTGTGAATTTTTTCAATAAATCCGGCCAAAATTTCCTCACCTCCAACGGATTGTGATGAGGTTTCAATTGTACTTCTATAGACAGGCGAAAAATTTGTTTTTTTTTTACAACAAAACGGACAAACGAAAGGGATATTTGTTTAATTCACGAACCGGACGAGTAGGCAGATAAAGGGGACTAGTTTTCAATAATAGACAGTGACATTAAAGGCGTAATAGTTGAACTATAGTTGATAAATGCCATGCCTGCCTTTATAGTTTCACTATAGTTAATGTAGTTGAACTACAGTTCCTGTGGATGGACTATAATTTACTGTAGCTGGACAGTAATTTTGCACTATAGTTAGATTGTAGTTGGAACTATAGATGTTCAAACTCACCCAGTAAAGGCGAACACATCCATAGCGAGAACATCTCCGATGCTATGGCCTGCTGTAGATTCAAATGCGACCATAGTAACGAGCCCAGCTGTTCGACGGACGCCATTCGACCGCCGTCGACTTTGAACTGAATTCCGCGTTGATCGGGCAAAAATATACAAACGTCCAGTACGCCAGCTACAGAAAAAGACGACCAAAAACCGCTTTAGCCGTCAATTTTTTTGTTTTTCCGACGTTTTATCGTTACCTTTATACTTATCCAATTTCGGCGATCGACCAAACGGTTTCAAGTAATGGCCGACCGGCGAGGCGGTCGGCGGCGGGCTTTCGACGATTTCATCGCCGTAATTGCCCAAATTGGACACCTAAAAACAAAAAACGCGTAGGAAAAGAGTACTTAACGGGCAAAACGAGAAACTAGCTTATACTTGTTGATGTAACTTAATATCGGGCAACGTAATTCCACGGCTTTCGCTGATTTTCCGTCGGCCGGGGCTTCGAGGGCTCCTGGGCGCCGGTTCCGACAAAGAGGGTTGAACCAATAAATGGCTAGTGGTTTTTGGGCTCCAAGTCGAATTTAAATTATCATCTACAACTTTAAAACAAATTTAGACCTTTAATTTTAATTAAAATCCCTTTAATTTTTACCACTAGGCTTCAAAACGATCAAAGGTTCGGTAAGTGCAAGTTCGTCGGACATTTTTGCGTGAAACGTGTCGTCAATAGCGCGTTAACGAGCACTGGCGACGAACGAAACGGGCAACAACGCTAAAAACACATTTTCAACTAGAAAATGTTGATAAACAACGTCTTTAAAGTAAACTTATAGAAAAACAGAACGGGCCAACTAGAAAAATGACATCAACCACCCCGCCTCCAGAAAACTTTTATGACTTGCTGACTTGCTCAGATTACTCAGCCATCGTCAGCCATAGGCCGATCTAGTTTTTTTTTTATTTTGGCTCGACAATTTGTCAATTCAAACTTTCTCGTTAGTTGCTGGATTGGTCGGTCGGTTATGTTCGTAGTTCGCTCGGAAAAACCACATAGTTGTTTGGCAAACACCTCTATCGAGACCTGGGAGAGTTTTTGTGCGGAAAATCTGGAAATTTTTGTTTTCACGCCAAACAAGAAACGAGCAAGGTTCATTCACGTGCGATGCAACGTGGATTTTCGCAACAAAAAAAAAGGTCAACTCGTATAACATCAACTTTTTGTGGAGAAAACACAAAAATTATTCACTGGCCAGTGAAAACGAGGGTGGGGAGTTTTTGGCAAATCAGTGGGGGATAAATTGTTGCAAATGATATCAGCATTACTTTCGCAAGGAAGTCATTGTGTGTTTGGCGACGACGTAATTTTTATTTTTAAGAAACCTTATAGTTCAAAGTCCTTGCTTTTAATAACGAACTTGTATTATAGAGTAGACTGACAGTGTTTTGTGCCTCGATAGCTCAGTTGGGAGAGCGTTAGACTGAAGATCTAAAGGTCGCTGGTTCAATCCCGGCTCGGGGCATACCTTTTTAGCAAGTCAAAAATGGATTTACATATCTTTTACTGTTTCTCAAATTCAGACGTCTCGTTCTATACAGTACAAAAGTTTACCTTTTTGAATCCGGACACACTTCGTAAATGATATTTAACAAAAATAGAACGTCAAGATTGCTGTGATTTTATTTACAATGCTACATGGTCTGCT
Organism: Prionchulus punctatus; assembly: GCA_034698125.1. Taxonomy (NCBI): domain Eukaryota; kingdom Metazoa; phylum Nematoda; class Enoplea; order Mononchida; family Mononchidae; genus Prionchulus; species Prionchulus punctatus. The sequence goes on along the minus strand of JAQGBA010001550.1, from coordinate 864 downwards.
AGCGCTGCATATCAATTTTATAATAATTACCAACATTTCTTGTGAACAAAATGTTTATATCCAGATAGGTAAGTGAATAATTTCAGCCGTTATATGAAAATGAAAACGCACAAAGTAAGCACAGTGAATCTCAGAATGGGCGCGCATGCTCAAATATTGTTTGAAAACAAAAAAAGAGCATCACCCTAAATGTAAAAGTGAAACTTAGTGGTAAATTTTAGTGACATTTCACAATCTGGTGTATACGGCGTCATTGTTGGTTGCCTTCTGATGTGCGACTGACGCCTAAACCGCCCGTGTGAGCAGGTGATGAAGAGGGAACAACATTCCCCCCTCCCCCCCATGACATTCAATATTGTGGCGGGGAAAGCGAAATGAGTTCAGTGCACAGAGAGTATTTGATTTCATGAGAAATCTTGACACCTATCTGCTCAATTTTTTCTTCAATTCTCAATCAGTAATAAAGTTTTCAATTGCTTTATCGGGGCATACCTTTTTAGCAAGTCAAAAATGGATTTGCCTAAGCCTAAGCCAAATGTGGTTTGCTACGAAAATCTTGTCTTCACAGGGTTGGGTTAAACGTAAAACAAAAAAAATAATAGTTTATTTCTAATCACATCACGAAATATTCATGTGTAGTTACAATTAGGCTCTAATTAAAAAAACTCAGTTTTCATAACGTCAACATCTCTGTTCATTTCTAAATTATCGCAGCAGTGAATTCCTTTGACTGCATTCAAAGATGTTTTTGAGACAACGGAAATACGATTAACCTTTCGCGAAAACGCTTCTCTGCGAATGTCTGTGCTGAATATCATATACAGATACGGATTTACGGAGGATACCAAGTTTGTACACACATAA
>JAQGBA010001549.1:0-13971 GCA_034698125.1 Prionchulus punctatus | reverse complement strand
TTTATGTTTAGCTTTTCAGCAATATCATTTGCTAATCGATATTTGTTAATTACTCAAAAGCTGCGGAGCGTTAGGGCCAAATATTTATATCTTGTGAATCAGCAATGAAAGGGCTTTCGACTAATATACATGACACCGCGATCGGCGTCGGGCAGTAAAAAGGTTTCCCTCGTGAGTCAATCAGAGAATGTGCAAAAGTTTGACAACACCAAAAATTGTCAAAGAAAATTGACGAACAGAAAAAATAATTTTTCTTAAAATTCTGTATTTTTTGTGCTCGCAAATCTTATTTTTAGAGTCAATTAGGTTATCAGCTACAAAATATAAAAAGGGATCAGCTGTTTTCCAGCCATGCATAATGCTTAAATTATATTTGAAATTAGAAAATTGCGGTAGTGACGAAATAACCCTGGATGACGGTACCTAACAAATTTTTTTTACAAAACTTGCTTTCTCTCATTATACATTATTCGCTGCCAATTGTAAGAAGATTGAAGTACTTTTTTGAAAGTTTCTTCGCATTGAAAGCTTCATTCAAACCACAAATAATTTTTCTTTAAAGGCGAGCTTTTTCTATCAAAACGATTCTGAACAAAGAGGAAAGCTGCTTCGAAAAGTGTCTCCGCTGTGATAATGCATTTGATTGTCGCGATCTTTTTCATTCTTATCACCTATGAAATGAGCAACGCCAGCGACGATTATGGAAGGTATGAGGTGCAATTTTTTGGATCGTACACTTCTTGCAAAAACCCAATAACTGACGCTGATTGTTTCCATCACAATTGCACCACCAGCAAGCGCATGTACAATTGGAAGAAAGTCATGTGTTTTTGCAGAATGTAAAATGTATGCAAAAATTGTGTCGGTTCGTTAGTTTTTGTAATTATTTCTATAGTCCTTTCGCAACTACTGATGAAATAAAAGTACACTAAGCCTTCGCCATCCGTATTCAAATATGATATCTTCAAAATGATGATAGTCTTGCTACCTAACTGAATCGAAAATCAATATCTGAATACGGCTACTGAACTTTGATTCAAGTTTCGAAAAACGATGAGTTTGTTCAATGTTTTTTTCAGTCGAAGAAACCGTAATGAAACAAAAATCAATTTGAATACGAATCTAATTTTGAAACTTTTTCATATAATTAAATAAACAACAAAAACAAAGTGCTGAATTTGAACCTGGACACGAGGAGTAATTTTTTCATTTTTAGTTTATTCAAATCAAAAACACAAAATACAACAATAATTCCGAGATTATCAACAAAAATCAACTTTGCAATTTTGAATGTGAAATCCCGGAGTGATCCAAGCTTGACATCCGCATTTCAATCCCGACCATTGAAATCCGCCCAGTTTCGATTTGCATTTCGGACAGTAGATCTACGCAAATACGAACAGTCATTTCGCACTACGAGGTTGATTTTTTCGCAATCAATTATAAAAATTTCTTTTTTTAATCGAAGAATATCGAAAATTTGGGAGTGAATTTAGAATATTGATTAAGTAAATCGAATTTGAAATCATTTGCACTTCAAAATTAAAAATCGAACATTTTGCAAGAATAATTTTGAATATCGATTAATCGAAGTGCAAAATGGTTGTTACTTTTCCTTGCTGTTCTCCGATGGAATCTTGCATCCAACGAACTGGAACTATGTACAAAGATGCGCATTTGTCATCGCCAGTCGGCGCATCCGAAGCGCAGGTACCACCGTCGCCGATCTTGTGATACAGTAAGCAGTCGGCGGTGAACAAATCGCATCGACACTGGCGACATTTGAATTTTGGCTCTCGATTATCTTTCGGAATATCGATCACGATTTCGTCCAATTCGAATTTGTTCGGAGCACTTCCTACGAAATTTCCACACCAATAAAATCGATGAAAACACAAAATTTCGAGTAAAAAATCGTTCTCTGGCTACTTTTACAATTTTCCGATAATTTCGTCAATCGGTATCGTCGATACACGGGGCAAGCATTATCGATTTTATAGTTGATTTTTCCGTACAGATCCAACTGATCGAGAAATCCGCGGTTCGGACTGAAACAACTATAGACGGTGGGGAATTATAGTCCAGCGGGAACTATAGTTCAATGATCAACTATCGTTCAAATTCAACTATAGTTTCAACGGCGACTATAACGTACCTGATTATCGATCTACCGATTTTGATTTTGGCCAAAGCGTCGTCCCTGCTCGTACTGTACCTGCGCATCAGATACGCGGCGACTACGGTTGCGCTTCGAGAAATTCCGAACTGGCTGCAAAATCAATCGATACTGATCAATCGATGAAAACTGATCGATTATCCTTTTTTTACCAATGAACGAGCGCGACGCCTTTTCGATCTCGAACGGCTCGATCGATAAATCGATAACAGTCGTCGAAGTGTCGCAGTAGATCGACCGACGGCTGATCGTTGGCGCGAACGAATTCGTAATCGATATTCGGGCATTGCGCAATCGCGGCGATCGGAAATAAATCGACGGTGAGAATGTGGGTGATTCGATTGGCGCGCAATTGAGTTTCGTCGTGGGCCGATTTAACGTCGCCCAAAAACAAATTTTCATCCACCAAATCCATTTAGCCAGAGGGAAAAAATTAATCAAGCGAAGATACGCAAATTCCCGTAGGTTCAGCATTCCCACCCGCGTGCAGACAGCATTTACAAAATGCAATAGAACTATTGTCGAGTAGTTATCGCGAGAATTAGTTAACGAACAACTATAGTTACTCCGGACAAGTTTATTTTATCGGTAAAAGCAGGTAAAATCATTAATAATACAATTAAAAAAAACAAAAGAAAGGAAGTGAAAAATAGCCGGTGAACGTGTTGGCCGGCGCGCGAAATTTGTTTCATTCGCATCGCGTCTAGCATCATTTCGATTCCGAAGATCGACCGGCCGCCGGCGTCAACGCTTTGAACAATTTACCGCCGATCGTCCGCCGGCTGAACGACGGCAAGCCCGACGCTTCGATGGGCGACATGTTGGGACTCTTTAAAAGAAGCTGGGCCGCGGCCGTGCGAAGCGGCTGCTGATCCGCGGGCGGCGGCGACGGCGTTTCTACGACCACGTTGAAAGTGGCATCCTTCGATTTCGCCTTAAAAAGTCAAGTCACCGTCGATTCCGATAAAATCAATAAGAAATTATTACGTTTTCGGAAATGGGCGAAATTCGCAAATTCGACGTTCGATTCTTGCACAAATCGCTCGAACAGTTGCACACTTCGGAACAAGGCATTTGTCGTTTGGCGCAGCGGCAAGATGCGCAGGAGCCCCGTCGACAGTTGCATTGATTCGCAGGTGCCGTCTGTGATGAAACGCGAACTCTATAGTTGCGTAGAAACTATAGTCGGCGAGCGTCTATAGTTGGCGTACGAAAGTTTGCCTGCGTTTCGGTTCCGGCGCCTCGTCGGGCATTAATTTGACGGATCTTTTGTTCAAAGGGGTCTCCCGGTAATCGCTGTCGTCCTCGCCCTCCTCAAAACTTTCCCTCGAATCGTCCGCCGCCGCGTCCTCCTCATCCTCCTCGAGCGGGACTGCTCGTCCCAGCCGCTCGGGCGATTGGATCAAACGAGTTCTGCTCGTTCGACTCTTAAAAAAACAACACGAAAACTAGAGAGCGCGACCACTGCGAACTCAACGAGGAAATGTGTGTATTACTCGTTTCACGCGACGATTTTCGATTTCGTCCGACTCGTCCGAGCCTCGTTTCTTGTTGATTTTCGTAAAATACCGACTGCTCGCCCGCCGCCCTCGCACTTCGGCTTTACTCAACTCCTACGAAACAAAAAAATTGACCGGCTAAAGCTCTTATCGGGCTAATTTCGATAACTAACTTTGGTCAGGCGCAATTTCTCCTCTCGAACCTGCTCCATTTGCTCGGACAGCAGTTGAACTTTCTCGGCTTCTTCGCCGTGCATTCGCATAATCTCGGCCATTTCCTCGTCGATCGAACCGCCCGAGGCCGCGATAAACAATCGGCGAAGCAAAAAAGATATCTGCGAAATAAACTAGCCATCAACTATAGCGCTCGGTCGACTATAGTTTCTCCGCAACTATCGTCCCGTTACCTTGCGATGTTGCTGCAATTCTACGGTTCGAAGTTGATCGTCGAACTCGCGGCCTCGGTCGATTATCTCGGATTTAAGCCGTTCCAATTCCTCGCCGCTTTTCTTGAGCGCGTCGCACGTTTCGTCGAAAGACATTTTCGCGTCGGCCAGCTTGCTTTCTGTTTGAGAGCATTCGATTTTCGACGCCGTCGCCTGCGAACCAAGTTAATTGACGAAAACGCTCGAATATAGAGCCGAAAAACTAGAAACCCGCCCTCACGATGTTGAAAAGAATCTTCAACGCGCACTTGGCGTAGACAACCGTGCGCACCGATGACCATCGCCGCTCGTCGGCCGAGTCGGCGTCGAATGAGCTGATGCGCCGCTGTAATTCTTGTATTTCCACGTTTCTAAAACGAACTATAGTTGCACTACGGAACTATAATTATCGTCCAACTATAGTCTCCGAGTTGTCTATACCTAAGAGAAATCTCCTTTTTTATCGACTCGATTTCCGCCTGAACATCGGCAGCCTCGGATTCGTTCTTAAAAATTGCACGATAAGTCGTTGCAAAAACAAATTTTCCCACCGGCTAACGATACTTTCGGCGCCAATTTCTTCTCCAATTTGTGCAATTGTTTCGTCAAGTCTTTTCGCTGAGCGATTAAATTTTCGCAAAACGATTTCGCCTGCTCGGTGCTGACGACCAAATCGACTTCTTGTTCGACGAAATTCTGTCGAATACACGCCGCTATAGTTGCCGAGTTAAACGCGCGACTATAGTTGCAACTATAGTTCGAACTGTAATCACCTTGACTTCTTTGATCAGCCGCTCGTTTTCTTGCAATTCGTTCAATTTATCATTTTTCTCCGACGCCCGTCGATGGAGCTGAGTCTGCAAGCGTTTCGTAAACGCCACAGCCTGAAAAATTATCGATTAGCGATCGATAAATCCATCGAAAACAAAATCTGCGCCTCGCCTCCTCGTATTTCCGTCGATGGACGGTCAACTGTTGATCGAAATTTCGTTTCGCCTTTTGCGCTTCGAATTCGCGACGTTTCTCCTTAAAAATTTGAAACGATAAGACAAACGATCAACTATAGACGGTGACCTACTTTGATTTTCAGTTGATTTATTTGTTTTTCGCTGCAAGTTTGCCATTCTCTGAATCGTTGATTGTCTGCGCGCAGTTGGCGAACGAGTTGAACCCGCATTCGCTTCAACGAGGCAACTTCCTCGCGCAATTTGTTGACGTTCTGGTCGCTTTGTTGTTTCATCTTTTCCAACTTTTGCATGTCCGTCAACTTTTTCTTGTACTCGCTCAATTGTTTCTCCAATTCTTGTAAACGTTTTCGACGCGTTTCGCTGATTCTCAAACGAAAATCGATCGTCCGGATGGCCGATAAGCGCTCAAAACGGTAATGTTACTTGGACGTTTTTCCTTCGACGTTTTGCAATTTCGATTCGAGATTCAGTCGTTCGGATTGCAACGATTCGATTTTCTCGATCAAGTCCGACATTTCTTTCTGGAAAAAACGAAACGGAAAAAAGTAACTCGATTTTCACTGGCTAAAAAATAAAAAAACAAATTTCGCGTACCTGATGCGCGGCTTTCAACCGCTCCATTTGCTCGCGATTCGACGCCGCGCCGACGATCAAATCTTCTTTTTCTTTGATTTGTTTCAATAAATGGCCTAGTTCTTTGGTGGCGGCGCACTGGCGAGATTTGAATTTATCTTCGTCGAAATCCTCGTCGTCGTCGTCCTAAACGAAAAAAGCGCGCTAGCCATCGGTCTAATGGGCCCTAAAACGAATCGTACTTTAATCGATTGATCGCCGGTAAAATCCGCTTCGTCGCAACGGCTGCTGTTCTGCAGGATGTCCAATTGCTGGCCGATATCCCTGAGGAAATCCAATTGTTTTCGCCGTTCCCCGCCGCCGTCGGCGTCCAACGAAACGAGGCTCGTCTCCAATTGAGTGCAATTGACGTTGACTCGCGATTTCAATTCGTTGATCGTTTCTTTAAATCGATCCCGTTGGCACTCGGTCTGTACGAAAAACGAGCGAAATTTTACGACTATAGTTCGACGGAAATTGTAGTAGAACTCGGCCGACTGTTCGACGGGCGAGCGCCGTACCAAAGCAATTTTTTCGATTAACGTCGCCTGTTCGACGATCATCGACGTCATTTGCGTGGATAACTTGACATTTTCGTCAGTCAACAGTTCGTTTTTCTTTCGCAATTCGTCCAATTCGCGGCAGTTTACGGATTCGGATTCGCCGCCGCCGCCGCCGTTCGATTGCAACTGAAGTAATTGATGCTGCATTTGTTGCAACTGAAAAACGATTAATCCGCTAGAAATCCACTAATAGACGACGATTTTTTTATTTTTCCCCGCTACTTCTCGTCGAAGTTGAATCACTTCAGTGGCGCTCGGATCCAGATTGACGGTAGGCTTGTTTTTAATTTTCTTGGCTCGCTCGGCGTACCGCAGGCTGTTCAACGTTTCGTCGTGATTCGAGTCGGCGGGCGATACGCAGGTTATCATTACAGTATGACTATTGCCGCCCAACGAATCTATGCAAATTAATCGACGACGGTTAAGACGCTATAGTTGGCGAAAATCAACTATAGTCGACGAAGAATCTCTAAACTATAGCACGTAATTAATGAACTATAGAATACAACTATAGACCGTTACCTTGCAAAAGCCGCGTTAGTTTGGAATCCCGATAAGGGATATGAGATCTCTGCTGGGATACGTCCGTCAATGCCGAGATAACGTTGCCCAAAGCCAACAGGCCTTCGTTAATCTTGATCCCTTCCTTCTTCCGTTCGCCTTCGGCCTGCGTTTTCTTCAATCGTTCCGATCCGGCTAAATCCACGAGATTTAGTTTAGCTCGACAGCAATCGGATCTACGAATAAATATGAAAATAAATATAAATAATCCGAGGAAAGCGAGAAATAAAACGGATTACGGATCGGATTTCGACGATCGTTGAATAAACAATGTGAATATCGCGTGGGATCTCGATGATTTCGAATTCATCGCTGTTTCGCCTTTCGTGCGGATTAGACATCCTTGCTCCAAACATTTCAACGTATCAGCGAAATTTCCCACCGAACTTTGGCTCAGATTTTGAACCTAAAAAAACAAATTTACGGCCGCGAAAATTGCGAAAGTAGTCGAAAACGCGAAACGTAAAAATTATTTACGAATATCCCGACCGACGGATGTTCTCGGATTGCCAAATCGATTTTATCGCTGGATTTATCCGATAATAAATCGAGAACTTTCTCTTCGTAGATCTAAAAACGAACAAAAAAACTGCTATAGCCAGTGATCAATCGTCAACTATAGTCGATGATATTCGACAACTATAGTAGAATGAATTCGGCGACGATAGTCCGAGTTATCTGGCGACTATAGTCCGAGGTAACATGTAACTACAGTCGACGATAATAAGCAACTATAGTCGAGTGAAAACAGGCAACTATAGTCGTTGACAACAATCAACTATAGTCAGAATTATAATCAACTATAGGCCGAGATAATAGACAACTATAGCTGGCGGCTCACCTCCAACATGGAGCAGCTAACGAGATAATCATAATCCGTCGAAGACTCGTCGATTTTCGAAAAGATATCCTCCATCATCCGCGGGATTATCCCGCGATTTTCATTGCTGGCCGTTTTCAAACTTTCCTCGGTGCCCATCGTGTACGTTTTTCCCGAGCCCGTTTGCCCGTAGGCGAAAACCGTACAATTATATCCTGGAAAAAACAAAACGAAAAATTGCTCGAAACCTCGCTTTAAAAACCAAAGAACTGCACCGGCCGGGCGACTACCGAGCTCGTTTTACCTTCGAAGAGTTTTTCGATTAACGGAAACGCGCAAGATTCGTAGACGATTTCCTGGCGCGACGTCGAATCGAATACGTAATCGAAATTGAACGGGCGATTATCGATTGTTAGCTAATCGAGAAAAAAAAAATTTCAATTTTAAACCGATAAAAACAAAATTTAGAGCAATTTTCTCGTTTTTTCACATACCTGCCCGACGTTTAATCGAAATTGCAAACATTGCCGACAGCCGTCGTCTGTTTCGCGAGCGTTCAACGGTCGAGCTCGGACGGCCACTTTAACGGCGATAGTTTTGTCGTCGGACGACATTTAGTGCTAAAAAAATGACCAAAATTTTGCTTTTAAAAACGCGAAACGCGTCGAAAAGTGTTTCTTACACTTTTAATCGTTAAATCGACGGAGAACATAAACAAAAACGCGTAAAAAATGAAAATTTTAAATATCGTTCAGATTTTTGCTCGTTAACGAACGACGCCCAACACTTTTTTAAACGAAATTCGCCGCGAACGGGCGAAAAAATGAACGCGCCGTTTATAGCAAATTTTGAATAGAAGGTCGCGGTTTATTGTATATGTCGGACGGACGATAGTTATTGAGAAACTATAGTTGATGAAGAACTTAAGTTGGTGAAGAACTATAGTTGATAATATTGACTACAGTCGACGAGAAACTATAGTTGTTGAGGAACTATAGGTGTTGATGGACTATGGTTTTGAGATGGGTTACAGTTGATGAAGAATTATGGAAACTATAGTTGTTGAAGAACTATACTCGTTGATGGACTGTAGTTAATGATGTTGACAACAGTTGACGAGAAACTATAGTAGATGAGGAACTATAGTTTTTGACGGACTATAGCTATTGAAATGGGCTATAGTTGATGAGGAACTACAGTTATTGAAGGATTATAATTAGTTAGACGGACTATAGTTATTGAGAAACTATAGTTGATGAAGAACTATAGGTGTTGATGAACTATAGTCGTTCGACAATGTACGCAATTAGATCACGTTGTTTTAATGGCTAGCCAACGTCATCGAAGAGATAAGGTTGTTATCTCTGTTTTAACTCGACGGCCTCGCGAAAAGCCCCGGCTCGTCCTACGTTACTAAAAAGAGCGCATTGGAAGCAGTTTGGATACAATAAATTGTTTTTCGAACGTTATAACGAGCGAAATGGGTAAAGTGTACAATATTATTTATACGCTGTTCTCGATTACGATCTTGGCCATCATCGTATTCGCACTCTACTATATGCTAACGGGCAAGGGTCATAGGATCGACTTCGGATGGTTTTTCACATACACGTCGCCTCAGATGTGGGCCAACTTGGGCATAGCGCTGTCCATCTCGCTGTCCGTGGTGGGCGCCACGTGGGGCATCTTCGTCACGGGGGCCAGCATCGTGGGCGGCGGCGCCCGTACCCCTCGCATTCGCACGAAGAACTTGGTCAGCATTATTTTCTGCGAAGCGGTGGCCATCTACGGCATCATCTTGGCCATCGTCATCGGCGGCAAGCAGAAAGAGATGAAGAGGCCCCGCGAAGACGATCTGAGAACGTGGGCCACCAACGTAGCCGCCGGCTACATGCTATTCGGAGCGGGACTCACGGTCGGCATGTCCAATTTGGTGTGCGGCATGTCGGTGGGTATCGTCGGTAGCGGCGCGGCGTTGGCCGACGCGCAGAATCCGGCGTTGTTCGTACGGATCTTAATCGTGGAGATATTCGCTTCGGCCATCGGCCTATTCGGCGTCATCGTCGGCATTTTGCAGACCAACAACGCGAGAATGGGAGACGAAGTTTAGTGAAATAGAACTAGGATACAGACGATGCTTTTATCGTTCGTTCGTATTCGTAAGGGGGCCGTCTATAAATTTCGTCGCGAGGGGTGTTCGCTGATACGTCGATGCGCCAATGAATCACCAATGTAGTTAGCGAATCAGTCATCGCCCTTCAGGTTGGTGACTCATCACTGTCCCGGTGATGACTCATCGTCGTCCTTGTAATGACTCAACGCTGATGACTCTCGCCAACTACATTGAGGACACATCGCTGTCTACGATCGATGACTCATCACTGTCTACATTGATGATTCATTCTTTTACGACTAATATTACTTTCGCCGCTACACTACTATCGGTATTCATATATTGATTTTTAATAATAATCCATTTACCCGAATCTAGGAAATCAATATCTGAATACGGATTGTAAATACTAAGATGAGGATTACTGTACTTTTATTAAAGCAGTAGTTGCGAAAGCTCTTTCGCTATTGCGCAATTTATGGATGACCCCCAAAATTTTTTAATATTTTTAAATTTTAATACGTTTTCGATATTTGTAGTAAAATCAGTTGACCTTGAAAATCATCGTACAGTAGATTAGTCACACGGATTTTTCATGAATTTTTCGTTTTACGAATCGAAAATTTACTCGATTTTTAACTTCGCCTGACAAATTTCCTCGTGGTTCTCACGTTTTTCGGGCGTCGAACGCGTTTCGCATAGTAATCATACGTTTTCGGTAAAAATCGTTGAGTTTCCGAAATTTGTTCGGAAAGTCGTCGGCTAGGACACGTTTCGCGTTGGATAATCGTCGAAAATGGGCAAAATCGCTAATTTAATCGGAATTCTGTTCGCGTTGGCCACGTTCACGGTGATCATCTTCGCGTTTTACTACATGCTAACGGGCAAAGGTCATCGGATCGATTTCGGCTGGTTCTTCACTTTTACATCTCCGCAGATGTGGGCCAACTTGGGCATAGCCTTGGCCATATCCCTTTCGGTCGTCGGCGCCGCTTGGGGCATTTTCTGCACCGGATCGAGTATCGTCGGCGGCGGCGTCAAGGCGCCGAGGATCCGCACGAAGAATTTGGTCAGCATTATTTTTTGCGAGGCCGTGGCCATCTACGGCATCATCATGGCCATCGTCATCGGTGGCAAGCAGCAGGATTTCAACCCCAGCGGCGCCAGCATGCAGGTCGATAGTTCCGGGAGACTACAGTTGCTTCCCGTTATAGTTGTTCTGAAACTTTGAAATAGTTCTTCAATGACGTAGTTCGTTAACTATAGTTGGCCAGGGCGATAAAATAGTTATTTTATGTCCGTAGTTCCTCAATGACTATGGTTGTCCATAGACTATAGTTGTCCACCGTCTACAGTTGTCCATGGACTATAATTGTCTTCCGACTATAGTTGCCTATCATCTATAGTTGTCTATCGACTATAGTTGTCTATTGACTGTTGTTATCCATCGACTGTAGTTGTCCATTGTCTACAGTTAATTGTCTATTGACTAATTATATATCGACTTCTAGTTGTCCATAGGCTACAGTTGTCCGCCATCTATAGTTGTTCATCGACTATAGTTAAGACACTTAACTATACAATTTTAGGTGCTGGCCAGCAACGTGGCCGCGGGCTATATGATGTTCGGCGCCGGATTAACAGTTGGATTTTCGAACCTGGTCTGCGGCATGTCCGTCGGCATCGTGGGCAGCGGAGCGGCGTTGGCCGACGCGCAAAATCCAACGCTATTCGTCAAGATTTTAATCGTCGAAATCTTCGCGTCGGCCATCGGATTGTTCGGCGTTATCGTGGGCATTTTGCAAACGAATAAAGCTAAAATGGGCAACGAAGTTTGATTCCGTTTCCGGGACGGATTCGCTATTTAAAAAACAAATTTTCGGTTCTCGTTTGTGATGTTTCTATGTTCGTTCGCGTTTCATCGGTTGTTCGTTCCTTAAATCCCTATATCCGCCGGATATCTCGATGATTTTGCAGAAATGAATATCTACGGATAAAGCAAATCTCGATTAAATCCCTCGGATTTAGGTTGCGCGTTTCGTAGATTTATTTTATAAATTATAGTTTTCCAATTTATGTTATCCTAAAAAATCCGATGTTTCGAGATTACGCTGAATATTTGTGTTTTTTTAATATGTTTCGTGTAATTATTATATCGGAATACATTCCTAGGATATCGATTGATTACAAAAACAAATCGATAATCGCAAAAGTAGGCGGCGAGCGGCGAGGTCATTGAAACAGTTACAACTTGTTTGGTTCAAATTTATTGATTAGTATACGGTGACGTCACAATATAAAATAATCTGAAAAAAATAACCGGTGACGTCATCATTTTAGGCCATGAACGGGCAAAGCGCCTCGCCGGTGAGCCAATCAGTCTCCTTCTTCAAATAGACGAAGGCGCCTTTCGGCCTCGGGGCGTTCGGCGGCAGGAGGGCCAAGTATACGGGCGTCTCGGCTCCTTGCTCCGGTTCCAATCGACCCTTGTGACTGGTCATATCCGTGTTCACGTACCCCGGACAGCACTAAAAAAAACAAAAAATCTGTCCGACTATAGTTCCTAGTGCTCATGACCTATAGTTGTCCAGTACCTATAGTTATCAATTAAATATATAGTTGTTCAGTGACTATAGTTGCATGTTACATATAGTAGCCATTTAGCGATAGGCTTTTATAGTCGCTGCATAACTATATAGACCTCGGCCAACTATAGTCTCTGTACAACTATAGCCTGTACCGCATTGACGATTATATCCGGCTTATCCCCTTTATCCAAAGCCCGCTGCTGGATTTTCGTCAAGGCCGTCACGCCGACTTTCGACATGCCGTAGGCGCTATTGGAATATCCGCGTTCTTGATGCTGGCCATTTTTCGCTAGCCTACAGTTCGACGAATCGTTCAACTATAGTTCAGCTATAGAGACGCATATAAACATAAATCCTACTCGACGAACGTCGTCAATAAGCTCGATAGTTCGTCGACCGTCAACGAATCCGACGAAAATTTCGATCGGAGACTTTCGTCGGTGATTTGTTTCAATAAACCGGCTTGACTCGAAACGTTTACCACCCTAAAAACGAAACGAATTCTCATTTCATCACGTCACCCGACTACATTCGGCTAGTCAACTATAGTTCTACCTTGCGTGCGGTTTTAGGATCGGAAAGAGGATACCGCAAACGTTTTTCGTGCCGAAAAAGTTGATTTTCATGGTCTCTTCCGCTTGCTCGGCGAATGGAGCCGCGCTGGACATCTGGAAAAGTCTCGTCAACCATAGTCGCCAAAAATCATCAACTATAGTTGACAATTTTCATAAACTATAGTCGTTGACTGCGCATCTATAATTCTTCAACGGCTGGATATACTTGATTATTATCCATCGAGTATAGTTCCAACGGTCTATAGTTGACCGTTAACTATAGTTGCCCGTGGACTATAGTTGAACGACGACTATAGATGTCCAACTTTGTAAGCTATGGCGGCGTTGTTGACCAAGATGTCCAAGCCGCCGTGCTGTTCGACGATGAAATTTTTCAATCGATTAATCGAATCGACGTCCGATATGTCCAATTGATGAAATCGTAATTCGGCGCACGACATCCGGGTCAATTCGGATTTCACATCGTCGACGGCTTTTCTACCCAAATCTTCGTTTCTGGCTAGAAAAATCGTAGAAAAATTGATCGAATAGTCGTCGGAAAAACGAGAAAACGGCGCCGGCTAGTGAATTATTGGACAAAATTTCGACGAAAATGAAAAAATTCGCATTTTTACCGGTTAAGTAAACAATTCCGTCGAATTGCTGACAAAATGTTTTCACAATCGCCAAACCGATGCCCTTATTCGAGCCGGTAACCTAAAAAAATTTATTGAATTTGCTCGTTTTCGAAGATTTATAATAATAAAAACAAATGTTTACAATCGCCACTCTCATTTTCGATGTCCGAAGTCGACAGTTACGAAAGCAAACAAATTTTTTACCTCGCCCTGCAATGAAACAAAAGATTTTTTAACTCAAGCTCAAAATGTATATTCAGATTCAAATAGAGTGGAAAATTTGGGAGACTTTTAATAAAGACAATGACGTCAGAATTGACAGGCTACTATAATCGCGTGAGAACTATAGTTAATGAATAACTATAGTCCACGGAGAACTATCGTCGCGAGCGTGAATCCAGCGACTGTAGTTGCAGTTTAACTATAGTTATTCCGACCACAATAGCAGAGGAAA
>JAQGBA010001548.1:0-13979 GCA_034698125.1 Prionchulus punctatus | reverse complement strand
ACGTAGGCGCCCTTTTGACCGGCGCCCTTCTGTCGCCGCGCCCTTCTGTCGCCGCGCCCTTCTGTCGCCGCGCCCTTTTGTCGATCGCCCTTTTGTTGGTCACCCTTTTTGGTGCGCCCTTTTGTCGTGATACCCTGCTGCGCAGCCCTCGTTATCATATCATCATTATTTTGCGTAATTTCGAGTTCTTCCATTTCCCAAGCCAAGCTTGGGTTCGGGGATTTGGATATAGCCTGTCATGTCTGGCTTGTGCAAGACATCTTCTTTCTTTGTTTTCTACCCGATATATTTCGCCCATGGCGATAATGAATTCGTCATCTTCTTGCGATTCTTCAGTTTCCCAAATACTTCGCCGTCTAACAACATTTTCATTCACGTACGTTCCGCAGGTTTCAAGCCCGGATACAACATTACTGGCGAACCATCGATAAATACTTTATTTATACAATATCGCACGTGCACATTGTGGAGCACGATGCTGTACAGCATATCATCAACCACGTTGAGCTCTTTTTCGTAAACGACACCATTTTCGAATTTGACCAGCAAGAACACATAGTCTATAGTCAAGTTGTTTCCAAATACCAGCCTACCAGCGAACCTTCTGTTGTCACATTCAATTTGTTTTGCAGCCATCTTGCATTTGCGATGCATCTGCTAGCACCAGTGTTAACCAAACAATCGACATTTGTGCCATCAACAGTTCCTTTGATTACTACAACTTTCCATGGATTGTTGTCATCATCGCAGTTACTGTCTACTTCGTCTTCTTCACTGACGACACCATAGGTGCAATCAAAAGCTTTGAGTTTTGCTTATAATTTTTTCGCAAATTTTGCTAATCTAGCTTTGGACATGTGCCAGATATTGGTGAAACTGCTTTTCTTTTTCATTGGCCAAACTATGTTCCTGTGCCAGCATTACCATTATCGTCCTGGGCGATCAGAAGGTTGGTTTAAGCCTGATTTTTATTTTTACTTTTTTGGACACTGCCGCGAAAAGTAACCAGCTGCTGGACCAGCCGTCTGTTGTTTTTGCCATAGTGGGAAATGAACCCAGTACCGTAAGCTGGGGCTACTTTGCGAAAAAAAGCGACCATTTCTAACTTTCATGAAAATTATTATTTCTTGTACTTGCATAAACCTTGAAAAATTCTATACGAAAATCATTGGAAGACATTAGGGAATTTGCTGAGAAAAAGTATTTTTGTCAAAGTTCATTCTAGATCAACTGGTAGCGAATTATTCCTGACATGGTACTTTTTTAGAAGATGGGGCTACTTTGTGGAGCCAGTCTTTTAAAAAATTAATCAAGAATGCGTTCAATATTGTAAGCAAAAGTTACTGTACGCTACCAAAACAATCAAACAAATTTATGCCCCCTCAAATTCTAACAAAAATTCTCAAATATCATCATTCTTTCAATTTTCTTCATCGCTATCTTCATCCGAGCTTGGTTGACCTAATGGTAATGGATCGGTTTCATTAATTAATAGTCCCTCGATAAATTAATCTAAGCGATTGCTAAGACTAGTCGAAAAACTAGATGACGATGCCGACGAAGAAGCTTGACGGCGATCACAACGAGAAGCTCTAGAATGACGAATTTGACTACCCATAGACGACTGAGTCGACGTCGATGGTTGTTGATCATCGAAGTTATTTTGACTATTTTCGCTTTCTTCATTACAAAAATGAGAGATACTAAGCCCGGGAACGTTCATATGTTTTCCTCGTTTTGCTTTTATAACAGGACCGCAAAGAGAACCACAAAGAGGTAAAAGAGAACATTCTCTTGCTTGTCTTTTCGAACATTTTCTTGAATGAAATCCAATGCATTACCTAACAATTACAACAAGAAACAGGACCAGCTGGCTGTTTGTACATGACAAAGTCGCGTACACATAGCCCCACGTAGTCAGCAGGTCCTGTTTCTGCAAAATCCATTACTGATGGTTGGATCAGTTATGCATAAATTAATTGTTTTAAAAATGCTGTCTGTTATTCTGGTGGCTTATTGATGGATGGATACCCAAAGGCGTTCTATCAAATGCTCTGTAAACTTTAAAGTTTCACTCCTTCATTTCAAGGCACTTCGTTGTGTGTCTTTACCTCATTTGTGTAATTTACTGTAATGTAATATCTTATTCACCCCTTTTATGTATTATTATTCAACCTTTGTCTTTGCGCTCCCAGCAAGCAGTTGCTTTCTTTATCTTGCTTAAAGTAAAGTTATTCAAGTAACTGGTCTTATTGTAGTTTCTACTCTCCAGCTAGGGTAAGTACCTTAGGTAAGACACCCAGAACAAAAACAGTCGACTTCGGGTGTTTACCCAGCCCGACGATCGGATCAGAGGTTCGATTACCAGGCAACAAACTTCTGCGAGAATTTCGGCTGACGTTTACTTGTTAGCCGGTCAAATTCTGCAGGCGGCCAGTGATTACACCATTGCGTCGTGACCGCCCGATTATCGCGCAGCAACAGCTCAACAGTTCGTTTGTGGCTGGAGAATCCGCCTTTCGACCGCCTATTTCGCCTAATCGAAATATATTGGTCGATAATGCGACGAATTTCCAACCGCCCGTTTCACTTAACTTTGTGGCTGATGTTCCGATTACTGTTGCAACTTTGTTGGATAACATCCAGCCTAGTGTTCCTATGGCTTACACCATACAAACAGTGCAGCTCGAGAATCCTAACAAATTTTGATCTGTAAATCAACAGTCGGCGAATATTTCGAGTCAGAATTCTAGAGCTAGCTCTCCTAGAAACGCAAATCCTGACCAGCTTACTCAGTTTATGCAAATGCAAATGCAATGCAACAAATGCAATTGCAAGCTCAAGAACATCAAATAACAATGATGTTACAAGCACAGACCGAGCAAACTAAATTGCAGGCTATTGCACAAGCCGAGAAAATTAAATTGCAAGCTGCCACACAAACTGAGCAAGCTAGATTACAAGCTGAACAAGCAGATTGCAGGCCGAACAGACTAACAATTTAATTACCGGCTTTACCGCCGCTGTGCGTAGTCGAACGGTCTCATGAGCTGGCAGTCGCATTTCTACTCGTGCGACTATGAGGGATGTTTCTCCGGTAGCTGAAATAAGAAATCAGTTATCGAAGAGTTTGCCGCAGAACTTGCAGACGCTGTCATCTGCAAGTGCAAGTCAACTGACTGATTTACTTAACACGAATAAGTCGTTTGTTCATTTTATAAATCCTACTGCTGCTTATGTGACATCTATCAATAATCAGCATAACACTGACATTGGTGTGCAAACAGCGGCGAATTCAGTTGCAGCAATGAATCTGATTTCTGGAGGAAATATTTCTGCAATGGAACTACCTTGTTTACTAAACCTTTCGCTAGTTTTTATTTATTTGGAGGCTGCTTTTCTTTCGAAGACCACATTTGCTCCAACAGGTTCGAATGATGTCCAGCCGCAAGGCGGTAATCGACCATCGGCTGATTTGTAACTGTGTAACGGGTCGACCACTAGTGATGTTAATAGTGACTCGAGGTTACGGTATTTTACAGCAACTAGGGGTTTGTTAGTGACTGATAGGCAAATTGGAGTTTGCAGTTTATTAGAGAGACAAATAAAAGCAACAACACACGACGGCTAACGTAGAATATGAGAACCAAACAATACAAATAATAGCTTGATTATATAATAAAATTAAGCACGTCTCTAGTGGAAAATGATTGATGTTTTCAATTAAGTGGCAAAAAAGGGGGAATGGCTAAGCGGTGATTAGCGTAACACAGGGCTGGTAAGAGGGAGGCCAATGGATAATGTTCTTGGCTGGTAAAAGTGGGTGTCGAATTATTAGCTGAGCCTGGTGAGAGCGGCGGCTTCTTTGTGCTTATTGATCTGCACATAATCTCTTTCCAACAATGGAACCAATTGAGCGCTTCTGCAGTTTAGTCTCAGAATCAATACTCTCCACTTGGCTTCTTGGGCTAAGACACTCTACGTGTTTAGCAAATTGACTAATAATGGACTCAAGAGGAATAGTAATAAATAATAAATATGCACCAAATAGAGTAATAAATACAAAATCACAAGGCTAGTATCAATGGCTTATAACAAGATATGCAACACAATACAAACATGTAACTACAGTGAAAGCAACTAGCGTTACAAAACTACAATAGTAATAAGTGTCCAATAATTACAAAGTCATGATGGGAATGAGTAAAAGAAAATTTTGGGTCTTTATATACTATTTCAGAAAAAGTGAGTGGGTGGTTCTAGAAAATCTATTTATAAATTATAAAATGTGGTGAGTCATAGTTTTGCCTATACAAGTCTATCAATAAAAACTATAAATTCCTTCTAGAAATTTTCTTATGATTCATCAATGATTCATAATCACATTCTTTGTTTTATTCTAGATTTTTATTCTCGTGGGCGTATTCCGGAACTATGATGTCATTGGCTATTTCGCAAGTCCTGATGATTCATTGTCACATGCACTATTCTAGAATGTTCCAGAAGGATTTCTCTTTTATATGGGTGGGCGTTCTTCTGAAATGTTCTAGAATTTGCTAGAAGCTTCTGGAAGGTCGTGGGCGTCATTGACGTCATGACTGGCTGCATATGTATAAGCTTTGTTACTCTGCATGAACATTTAGTTTGCAGTTGATGCAGGCTGACGTGTTTAACTGGCGGACAATATCTGGAAGTTGTAATATCATTGCTGGTTACCAGCCTGGTAAATATTCTTCGTTACAGATGCATTTCAGAGGAAAACCTTGAAATGTTCACTTCCTGCAACCTGACACTGGTTAACTTCACATATGCTGTACATGTACATGACCATCCACTGATTGTGAGCTTGAGAATTTACCATAATCTGACATTCCTCGAAAAAACCACATAAAAGCTTATTTACCCAATGAACCATCAACACCACCCCCTGTAATTTACTGATCTAAAAATTATTTTATCAATATTTTAAAATCAAAATGGTAAAAAGAGGAGAAATTTTACTTTGGATAATCGCCTTTGAAAAATGGTGGTTGCAAAATTCCAGCAGGGAAAGCTAAAATGGTTCGAATTTATTCGATTGGCATTCAAAATTTTCAATCGATTCTTACTTATGGCATTCTTTTCAGGTGAATAAAATGCGTTGAAAATTGCTGGACTCGTATCAAAACGATTCCTTTCGAAAGGTTTCAACAAGCCCATGACCTCTTTTTGTTGTAAGTATTAACTGACCATTTTCCCTTGTTTGAAATAAGTCGCTTCGGGATCGAATTTTAACTACAGATTTATGAATGTACAGAAGATACAGCAGTTTATAAAGTTCAATTATGGAAATCTGTTTACCCCGGCATAATATTCGTCCAGCAATGTATCGTTTAAGATGTAATCAGGATAACCAGAGTGTGGGAGCATGGCGTCAACCTGAAATTAATTAAAGTTAAATATTCAAAAGATTCTTCAACTTATTTGTCGATCGTGATCGTTTATTTAACATTAAGCAAGTTTTGGACAAATTATATAAATCCTTTTTGCCACATAAAAGAGTTGAGAACATAAATTTTACAAATTTGTGGTGACTGTTTTTTATAATATACAGGGTGTGGAAAAAGTTCTTGAACTTATGTTTGCGCTCACTGTACTAGGTAGTATGATTTCTCTGAAGTCTGCAAACAGTGCTAAAAAATACCCTATTATTTTTTCTATAAAAAAACCCTTTTTCTTGTAAAAATATTGAATTAAAATATTTTTTATCATGGAAAAACAAAATCGTAGTGCAATCATTTCTTTATACCAGCGCCAAAAGCGGGCATGTGAGATATCGAAATTGCTTAAAATCGGAAAATCAACTGTTCATTATGCAATTAAATGATACAAAGAGCTTCGTATCCTTGAGGACTGTCCAAGACATGGTCATCCCATCACTGTACGCATTACTGAGATGAAAAAAGATTAAGAAGATCAAAAAAAATCCACGTCAGTCAATGCGATCAATGGCAAAGTCACTTGAAATCGATGAAAAATCTGTCAAAAAATTGTCAAAAAAGATCTTGGGTATTTTCCTTACAAAATTCAAAAGGCTCACTTCCTAAATGATGTTATGAAAGCTAATCGGCTTCAAAAAGCTCGAAAAATGAAACGCCTTACTACTGCTGGTCGTCATAAATTTGTTCTGGTCACAGATGAAAAGATTTTTACATTCAACAGGCTCACAACCATCAAAACGATCGGCAGCTGTTACAAAAGGTTCCCTGAGCAATTCACAAGTGCAATTTGCTAGTCGCAGTCATTTTCCAGCGTCAGTCATGGTTTGGGCCAGTGTCTGTGCAACAGGCAAAACTCCATTGGTTTTTGTGGAAAAAGGAGTCAAAATCAATGCAAAAATTTATCAAGATACAATTTTGAAAGCCGTTGTGGACTCCTGGGCTCAAAACCATTTCAATGGACAGTCATGGATTTTTCAGCAAGACTGGGCACCAGCTCATTCTGCAAAATCGACCTTGGAACTTTGCAAAACTTTGTTTCCTGACGTTTCGGACAAGGACGTTGGCCTTCCAATTCACCTGATTTGAACCCACTTGACTATTCTGTGTGGTCCATCTTGGAGAAGAAAGTGTGTGCCAAAAGGCATGACACTTTGGAATCGTTAAAACGCACTTTGTTGAAATCCTGGGACGAAATTACGGCGGATGATCTATCAGCGATCATGGATAATTTCCGAAAACGATTGGACGCTTGTATCGCAGCTAGGGGCGATCATTTTGAACATTTATTAACTAAATTATAATTTTTAAGTTTTTGTGAGTTTATAAAAAAAATTTATGGGTTTCTGTTGAGTATCTGTTGAGATAAGCTTATAGCAAAATATATAAGTTCAAGAACTTTGTCCGCACCCTGTACATGGCATTGCCTGAAGTACTGAACAAATTGCTCCTTACAGTCCTTGCAGTAAAATCCTTTACAGTGTAAAGTGACAGTCATAAAGGTTCTTACAGACACCATCCAAACGAACCCTACCTTCTCCTGCGAAAAATGTTTCGTGTTTTCATCCATCCAATCCAACTGCGAAACCAACGGAATGAGTGGCACTTCCGCCGCGAGAGCGCACAGTCGCTCGGCGATTTGCTGACTAAGCGTATCCAGTCGGCCCACTTTCACCTCCTCCTCCAAGATGTCGATGGCGGCGAGCGCCGCAGCGCAGGCGACGGGACTTCCGGCGTAAGTGCCCCCGAGACCGCCTGGTGGCACGGCATCCATGATGGCGGCGCGGCCGACTACCGCGGCGAGCGGAAGTCCGCCAGCAACCGACTTGGCCATGGTCACCAGATCGGGGTAGAGACCGTGCCACTCGCAGCCATACAGCGCCCTGGTGCGGCCAAAGCCGCTCTGAATTTTGTCGGCAATCAGGACGATTCCGAACACAACACCAATTAAAAATTTGTTTACTTCCCGCCCATATTGTACTGGTACTTATTAGATTCACAGATATACGTATGAAAAGAGCCTAAATTTTGTTTTTTGTTTACTTGCAATTTACAGTATGCGCTATTATTAGGTCAAATGTGTATACTGCGTTGTGGAGTGCTTGATGCACCTGACTTCAATAAATTTAAAAACTAGCTGATGCAATCGCTTTGTAGAAGGTCTGTCAACTATTAGTACTGTACGTGCTTGATAGCTATGGAAAAAATACCACATGAGAAGATATAAAACAATAGAAAAATAATGAGTCAACTGCTATCGTTTACGGATCCCAAGGCTAAAAAGCTCCCATTTATTTATTTTTATCCAGGCACTCTCATCATGAGCAATTACATCATATGGCATGTTGTATGTAAATAAAATTCAACTGATAAAAAATCTTAATTTTTATCGTAAAATCTGGGAGATGGTTATTTTACAAACAGTTGTTCTTTACAAAAATGGTTAATCATTATATTTTATAACGAAGCCATAAATATATAATTCGAATGATCAGAGTTGAGAAGAAACGATAAATGATTTCGAGAAACTTTTTCTTTACTTTATCTCTTGGCTTGTTTGAAAAGTATGAATATTTTTAATTAATACATACTTCACTGCACGAGCATAAACGCAGTACGCAGTACAGGAATTCGAAATTTATGTGATGCTTATGTTGCTCGTTTTTTAAATATCTTGCACTACTGTTGCTACTGTTGTTAATTGTTGTTAAATATTTTGTGCTGTTGTTGCCTCGCCTTGATCCACAAATTTTCTCCTCGTTCGACTAACGAACGCCACATTCTTTGCTGTCTTGCTGTAAAAATACCTTTTGAACGAAAGAAACAATTTTGAGAACCAACTGTTTCAAAAATTTCAAATATACAGTTAATGACCCAGCCAGACGTCGCTATACCTAGGCTTAGTTGTAAAAGTAATTATGCACAAAAAGACTGCCGTCTGTTCTTTTTGTCTTGGTCAGCGCTTCTGATGAGAGGAAACAAAGGGTATATAAGCTGAGACAAAAACACGGGTGAAACTGAAGTAACTGATATTTTGAGCAAAGTATTTTCAAACCGTCATTTCCTAACGATAAGAACCGTCAAGATGAATTCACGTTTTATCATTGGGCTAATGATTTGTCTGTTCATCATTTTGGATGCTGCGATTCCAGTCCACGCCGATCCGAATCCCAATCTCGGAAGGGCAGCTGTGGAAGCAGGAAAATGGGCTTTCCGAAAACTAGGACCTAGTGGCAAGCCCGTTCAACATTTTAGAACTTATCCAACCCGAAAACGAGCCATGGACGCTGCGCAAAACGCTGGTAAAGGTTATATACCGGTTCGTCATCCAGCGCATCAACAAGGTCAGCAACCACATTTTCATCCGTCGAATAGACACGGTCAAATTCGTAAAGATGGAAGCCATTATTCTTATCCAAGAAAACAAGGTTAATTTTTCGAAGATTATTTCGATCTGAATAGTAGTTAGACAATTTGTATTTTTGTGCTCTTTTTGCTTAATCTATCGTTAGTTCCATAGCTCTGACCATTATATATTTCAAATGCAGCTCATAAAAAATAAACTGCTTGACGCTTGCAAAAAAATAATCATACAGCGACGTAAACAAACTTTTTCAAGCTCTAAAACCGCGAACAATTTTTTAATCCATGAAAATAATTATTTGCACTTTTTCAAAAATACAAAGAATGTCACCCTCAGAAAATGTACGTTTTTTTCTGGAACAAGCAGATAGTTCGCAATACTTGTAAAGAAACTCATAAATTATTTTCTGCAGTCACATGCTACAAACAGATGATGAGAAAAACAGAATATTATAACAACCATAAATGTTCTTATAATATTCTGTCTTTAGTCTAGTGTATAGTCTAATGTTGTATATTTAGGGAAATACATTAGGTTGCTATGTAAAAATCACTAGAAAATGAAGGGCCAGTCAAAATTTATTCTTGCAATTTCTATGCCAAGCCAAGTG
Organism: Prionchulus punctatus; assembly: GCA_034698125.1. Classification (NCBI taxonomy): domain Eukaryota; kingdom Metazoa; phylum Nematoda; class Enoplea; order Mononchida; family Mononchidae; genus Prionchulus; species Prionchulus punctatus. Next base: position 4,528 of record JAQGBA010001548.1, on the reverse strand, counting down.
CATTGTGATATCACTGATCTGGGGGAAAAACAGTTTGCTCTATCATGATTTGTCCTTACGTATCCCTGAAAAAAGTCATTGCAAGCTTCAAAAGTTTCTAACAAACATTTTAACAAAATGCAGCCAGCTATGGCGGAAATTAATGCTGTAATCTACAGTACTTGGCACAGTGTAGAAAGAAGCTTATTTCTTTCGTTTCAGAAAAGGAAGCTGATTAAACATCATATAATAAAAATATCCTTGTCTTCAAGGTGCTTGAATTTCTAACCATAAGTCTTGTCATTTTTCAAAGTATTCTGATATAATAATTTTTGCTAAAAATTTAGCAAATATGACAAGATAAAATAGTATTGAACTAACAAACAATTGAATGCTTGTCTCTTGTCGTTTTACAAGCCATCTGTAATTTTGAATTGTTTGTGTAATTGATAAGGTTTCCTATGTCATGTAATGTCCGATTTGTCATACAGTATCACTGCATTATTAGCCAAGCCGTTATTTCTTTCAATTCCCAAGCTTCATGTCTTATTTTATTGAGTTCAAATTTTATCTTAAAAATGATTTTAGTTAAATCGAAATTGCTTAATAAATAATGCGTTCAGCTCAAATTAAATTTAAAAGTATCAACTTCGATTGGTGGCGACGGTTTGGGCGAAAGGATCACACAAGGAAATTTGGCTCTTCAAAGTATGCGACTTATATTTAAACAACGAGACTGGTTGTCCATGCAACAACAACAAGCTGAGCAACGTCGAATAGAACTTTTGCATATTTATTGCCCATCCGGAGTTATTTGAAGGTTGAAAATGAGTGCGAATGCAAGTGCGAGATTTGGAATACAAACATTAAACTAAATAGGCTTTGCCGAAGGCTCCTTCTCCAAGCAATTTTATTCTTTTGTAAACTTCATACTCAGCTGCTGCTGCCATATTTTAAATGATTTGATTTAATCTTAAGTCTTTTTTGCATCTCGAGTGCGAAATTTAAAACTCCTAACAGAAGAGTCTTGCAGATTCTATTCAAAAGTCTGCCAGAAGCCTCTATTTCCATTTTATCTTTCCAACAATATGGATAATAGCTTGATTATATAATAAAATTAAGCATGTCTCTAGCGGAAAATGATTGATGTTGATATTAATTGAGTTGGTATGATTGATATGTGGAAAAAGGGGGGGATGGTGTAAGCGGTGCCCTTTGAATAACACAGGGGCTGGTAAATGCGAGGAAAGGAGTTACAGTGTGTGGCTGGTAATAGCGACGCCTCCTTTGAGCTCATTGATTTTCTCATATCTCTTCTCAAAATCGAATCCATCTCCTCTTCTGGTATTATAATGGAGAATCAACTCATTCCACTTGGCTTCTGGGATGATGACGCTCGACGCAGTTAACAAATTGACTAACATGAGCCAAATGGAGTTTGTAATTGAATAATAAATCATGATAATAAATCACATATAATCCATGGCTTATAACAAGATATGTACAGTAACCCAATACCAACATGTAACTATTGTGAAAGCAACTAGCGTTACAAAACTATAGTTATATGTCATCGGAAGACAATTAAAATTATTAGCATTTAAAATCGCATTGCCCGCAACAGTACCTCGGCATTGGCTGCCACAAGTACAAAAACCGAGAGCAACAAGGCACATTGCTGCACAAAGCATAAGTGAACACTGTGTACGATTCTCTTTAACAATGATTCCAGACTGAAAAACAAAAATAAACTTCTGTAATAATATATGGTTAAACCCTCTCTACTCTCCAAGGCTCACCGCTTACCTTCCAAGCTCCTTGGTTGGCTCGGCGATACACTAGGGTAGTAGTCAGCGAAGTTCCATTAGGGTCTATAATATTCTACGGAACCACTAACCGTTTCTTCACAAAAAGTGCTTCTCTATAGTCGTTTCGTGAACAATTTCGTAAACAACGTCTTTAAAACAAATGTCTAGTCTTTAAAACAATGTCTAACAACGTCTTTAAAACAAATGTCTAGTCTTTAAAACAATGTCTAACAACGTCTTTAAAACAAATCACGAGATCATTTACTTCGACCACAATTATACGATAAACATTCAACAGGCAATATAGTATTACATACAATCTTGAAATGTTAATATTATTGCAATAAGCATAATTGAACCAGATCGAGACATTTAAAAATGATACAATAATGGCCCATTATTACACTTATTGTTTTATTTTTGGATATTTTAAGGTAAATACCCGGGTTGAAAAGAAAAATGAAATGAAATGGAATAAAATTTGGTTAAGAAAATACGAATCGCCGGAATAAAGCACCAATATAAAGGAAGCGAAAAAAAGACACACAAAAAAGATACTAAAAAAGCAGTTACCCAAAAAAACCTGAAACCCAATAAAAACTAGATCCTGGTGGCAGTCCACAACGTCCAGCACACTGAAAAAAGAAAACCTCATGGGACGTTTCCCTAAATGCCGAGAACAGATTGGTCCTCAAAAAAAAACAAAAAAAACGAAAAATTACACATAGAATAAGGTGAAACATCACCGCACCTGGTTAATAAAATACAGCAAAAATAAAATTGTAACAAGATTATAAAGAAGCACTTTCGGTTGCATGATACGCTTTGAGCCGAGATTCTATAGAGAAGCACTTATGAGCAAATAAGAAAAAATGAAAAGAAAAATGAAAATGTTGATTTATAGACTGCTGCTCTGGTTTCTGGCCACAGCACGGGTATCAGCTGCAATCCAACCAAATTTATTTTTCGGCGGGAGAGCGCCTGGTAAATTACAACTTTAAATCGACTGAGAAAACCCTGAGACAAAACAATTAAGGCTACAAACCGCTGCCCTTCGTCCAATGGAAAATCTCAAAACATGAAAAACCGTGTTGGGTTTGGGTTCAGGTTTGGGTTTGGGCCCCAATGTTGGACCTGGGAACGGACCTGGGAACGGTCGTACATTGGTACCCCGCTCATCAAAACAATGGATATGGCCGTCTATGTCCGTGGACAATGCCTCGCTCAAAATACAGAAAACGAAATTTGAATCGGTAATGAACAGGGCGTCACTCAGACCTGTCGGGGTCTCTCTCTCTCTCTCTCTCTCTCTCTCTCTTTACATAAATATTTTATTTTTTTTACTTAAACGTTAACTGAACATACACAATTATTGTGGCACTTTCAGATGTGATAAACTCGCCATAAAGGATTTGATTAAATTAATAATTGAGCAAAAAAAAACAAAACAAATACACCAATGGTTGTAAAGCGCCTTGTGAACGAGATCTGAAAATAAACTAAACAAAAATTTGGTACGGGCAATTTGGATCAGAATTATAGAAACCGAAAAAGTACAAAGAAAACATAACTGAAGACAAGAGTGTACTATGATATTTTTTCTTTTTCCATATTTGTAAGAAGCGGTGCAAGTTTGTACCCATCAGTGCCCAGCCTATTGTGAACAACCCATTCAAGGTCCCAGGGAGAGGGGGATATGTCAAAATGTAATGAGGTAGTAGCCAGAAAAAAACGGGTATTTTGTTGTTTATTTAAGTGCATGTAGTAGTTTTGTGTATTTTGTCTTGCAGACGTCAGCGTCAATCGTCCGTCCAGTGTTGTTTATCGTCGATAGCATGAGAATCTTGAAGGTCTTCCAGGCATCCAACTGGTACCTGTGTTGTTCTGAAACATTGCACATCACCCATAGGGCTTTCTGACTGATGAAGATGATGGCATTGACTGTCTTTCGGTGGGGATGCTTTTCATTGCAAAGTTTGTAAAGATTTTTTCTTCCGAATTGATTTCCATCGAGTTATCCAGGCATTTAATAAGTTCGTTTAATTTTCTCCAGAGCACTTTTGCGCATTCACATCGAACAAGTGCACAGCGGTTTCTAGTTGTTCAAGTCCAGTTGTGTTGTGCCGTAGTGGCAGATGGGATTGACTTCCAGTCGAAAAGTTTTCAATCTGTTAGTCTGCTTCTCATGTAGAAGGAGTTGTGCATGAGCTCGAAATGGAGATCCTTTGAGCATGAATCGACTACAGTAGAATCTCTATACAGTATATTGAACTTCAAGGGACCAATTTTTTGCGTTCAATATAGGGAGTGTTCAATATAGGGGATGTTCATAGTATGGAGATTTTTTAACCGTCACAAAAAAGCTATTCAATATATGGAGAAATTGCAAAAAAAATTCTTGTAAACACATGAATTTTAGCATATTTATTTTTCCGTAATTTTTATCTCGATTCTAAGTATTACAATGTGTTTGACATTAGAAAATAACTATTTTTAAAATAGTCAGTAATTTTCGATTGATGTAAACTCTTTAACTCTATAACTCTAATAAACTAACTTTAACTCTTTAACTTTAATAAACTCTAATTTCCACAAAATCTTCCAGTTTATCTATCATTCCAAGTTCTTTGCTTCAGTTGCATGAATCAAAACAAAATTTCCGTTGCCTTTTGGAAACAGTTGGAAATTGTTGACTGTTTCACTGTCAACCAGGCTTTATTCATCATGAAGAGAGCATCGAG
>JAQGBA010001547.1:0-13981 GCA_034698125.1 Prionchulus punctatus | reverse complement strand
AAAAAGTTACTACCCACATCGACTGGCGCCAAGTTCGTTATCGCCAACCAAAAACTAATTAGAATGTCGTCATTGCCAGAAATCGGTATCCAAATCACGCATTACCAAAGTTTTTCTTTCTCCTATATAGTTGGCCGGACCATATAGGGCGTAATAAACGGCGGAGCGAAATTTGCAACCGACCGACCCGTGTGGCTGCACGGTTTACACTCCTGCTGCTAAAGATGTGTAAAACACAAATTGTACCATTCTGTAAAGTGTAAGTTGTTCAAAATTGTTTTTTACGCCGAACATTCAGATCATTCTTATGTAAACTTTTTTATTTTGCAATTTGTGAATTGACTTTAGCATTTACATTTTATTAAAATTTAGTTACTACGACAGGCGCACCTTTGTTACAGAATGATATTTAACTTTGACTTGCAGGTGCAAGGCATTTTACATGTTTGCAACCTTACTTGTATATTGGTTAGCAGAAAGGGATTCTATTGAAATCTGTGTGCAAAATTTCTGATTAAAAAAGCGAATTTTTGAACAAAGAAACTTAAAAAGGGACCCTAGAAGAGTTTAAAAAATGTAAATGGTGCGCAGAAGCCTAGAATTTTGCTATTCATTGATTTTAGAGCACCTTTTGACAAAGTTTTGTCGAAATTTGCGGCTGTTCCTGTATTTCAAGTTATTTTAATAAATATTCATGTCAAGCTCGAGATTGTGTACAATACCTTGTACCTGCAAGTCAAAGCTAAAAATCCTTCTGTAACGAAGGTAACCAGACTATAACAAAAAGTTAAAATTTTGGCCTAATTAAGTCTAATGCAGTTTTTACACCGAAACAGCTTGGCGAGCAAGGAAAATTTGCGATTTAAGTATTCGAACGAAAACCTTTAAAGTGCAATAGTTTCAAAATGCTAGTTCGACGTGTACAGTTTCACAGCTTGCAGAATAATTGAAAATATAACAATAAAAAAACATTTATTTACAGTCGCTATAAACTAGCTTCTAAGATGTTTAGGTATCAAGCGTAAGCTCGTTAACTGTAAGTTGGTAAAGCGACGACTGTGCAAGAAAAAATGAAGTCTGGAACATTTTTCTTAGCTTGTTTGAATATTTTGCTGGTAAAGGTTCGGGCCGGCACATGGTTCACAATATGGAACGATAATGCGTACGCGTGTTTGGCATCATCAACTAACATGCTGAAGCTTGTGCCCGCCTGCACTGAAGATGGTGCCAGGTAGTAACTTTGCAAAACTAATTTCTTGCAGAAAACCTTCTTGAGAAGGTAAATCGTTTTCAACATATTTTAGCTGGTTTAGAGCAAGCGAAAAGGATACCACGCTGTCGAATGGTGCGAACGCCACTGGTCACTGTCTACATCGAGGAACTTGTACAAAAGGGGCGAAAGGCTTGTTTACTTTTTGCAACGGGACAGTAAATGCAATCTGTACGAAAGATGATCCACAAAAGTAAAACAATTGGGGTGTTTCCATCGCAAATAAACTATTGTGCGACCGCATGGCTGTTTCATGTGATATTTTTCAGATGGTTAATTAGTACCAAGGACTATCCATCCAAGATTTATCAAATTGTTGAAAAAGAAAACCTGTTTCTAACTTGTACAGTGGTCAAGAATAGTTGAATAGTTACCATTAGTTCAGTAGATGACAACATTGAATCGAATTGGGAGCTGTTTAACAAAGACCAATTCATTATTACGAACTAACATTTCGCTGGTTGGAATCAATGAAAAACAAAATAAATGAGGCTTTTTGCTCTGAAACGTGCAAAAAAGTTTTATTGCAACTATAAATGGACACAATAAAAATACACATTTTTTAAGTCCTTTTGCAATACGTATTATTTTGCTGGGAAGTCAATTGGACGATACAGGCTTGGCTCAGCAGTTTGCAATTTTGGCTCTTCTTGTAGTAGTTCAACGATTTACAATTGCTGTTAGTCGAGCAAAATTTCTTGCAATCTTCGAGGCTAACTAGCACTCCTCGGTACAAACCGATGTTGTCTTTGGAAATCTCGTACTGACCATCCAAACAGTACTTGCCAATTTCGCAGACCAGCATACTTTCAGCAATGGTAAAAACAGCTGGAATGCGCATTAAGTGATAAAATACTAATTTAAAAAATTTTTTTTTATCTGTTTACTTAAAACAAACAAAAATGCGAAAATGGAAGTCATTCTTCAGTTTTAGCCACTACCAGGTTTTGGTCCAGCGAAATTTTAGTTTTAAATTGTGCGAACTAAGTCGACTTGTAACTGTAAGTGATATCTTGCGTTGTACGTCATTGAAGTAACATTAACTGATTTGACCTTTGACCCTTACGCAAAGCAATATCTTTAATGGTTACTACAAAATGCAGCAACAAGTACTAGATTCAAGTGGTGGTTGACAATATTTGCAAAAACAGTAATCAGTGTTTGCCAGGCTGTTTTTGAAACCTAAATAAAAAAGATCCTCAGGTACATATATTTTCACCGCAACTGATTACCTACCATTTACTGTATCAGCTGCAATGACTACATCGGACTTCTGTCGTCTAAAAACAAAATTTCGATTTGCTATCAACGTTATGCAAGCAAATCTAGCTAACTTACACCTGTCCATTTTTACCAATCCAAATATCATTGTCGACTGCCATGGCAAATCTCAGAGTAACAATTAAAGTAAAATATGTTAACATTGAATTCATTTTCATTGTTTGAGAAATCTAGCTAACTAAATCGCATAAAGTGCAAGAAATGTGTTTGCAAAAAATGACGCCTAATACTTGTCTAAAAACACAAAATTTCTAGCTAGCTATACTATTAATGGTCACTTATTCATCGTTATAAAGTGAACTATAGTCAAATAATTCTAGCAGGCTGAACTCATCGAAACAAGCAAACAAATTCAGATTTCTAATATTGTCAAATAAAAAATATATAAACATGATGTTCTTGGTAATGTCACTTTAAAAAAAGATTCGTTTCGAAAATCTGAATGTTATTGATGTAATTTTTTTTAAATGTGCAACAGATTGCACGACAAACAATCGCAATAGATTTGAAACTGATTCTTGTTGAAATCATAAAAAAGACACGCTCGCTTACAGTTGTCGCGGTAACAGAAAAAGAAAAATCCATCAACTACCCGGTTGATCAGTTACAGAGTTCGAAAAAAGGATTAACAAAGCTTTCTATGCATTCTTTTGCCTGTTGTAGAATCAGTTGGTGACGTCTTATTTAATCAACATGTAAATTTATCGAACAGTTGATGGTGAAAAATTTTGTCGTAACAGTTCGGAATCGGACACTATTCGTCCGTCTTTCCCGCCTATCCGTGTCCAACTGTGCAGCTAGCGACACAAAAAAAAGTACAGAACAGCACCTTTTTTTGTAAATTTTGAGCCGTTAGCTGAATTTTGCTCTCCATTTCTACACCTTCTTCAACCAGTGCGACCACACAAATATCTGTCTCATCAGTCAATTATTTTGTTTTACATGGACTCTGATGTCTTACTATATCAATGTAATAGGGCAATGTTCCCTTAATTAATTTTCATTTTTCTTTATTTTCGTTCTTTGTATTTAAATTCGAATTTGTATTCGATTTTCAGGTTTATTATTCGCGTTAATATTGAAGTACCTGCTATACTTCATGGCAATTTTATGTAAAATAGTTTATGTTTCATTTCTTATATAAGCCCAGAGTTTTGGCAAAGATTTAGTTCGATTATTTACGAAACAAAACGAAGGTCGACGTGTGTTGTTGTTCGTTTACGGTATGGCTGGTGTAACTATAGTTCGAGTTCGGAATCGACTATAGTCCAGTCCGTTTCGTCGAATAATCGTTGGTACGTATCCAACTCGTCAACTATAGTGCTGCATTTGACGCCGCTATAGTTTGGGTTGGATCTAATTCAAGGATCCCTTTATCTGGAACAAACTGGATTAGTTAACCATACTGGTGCGGTTCCGATTCCTGCTCGGTAAGGCACTGATAAAGGAAACTATCCCAGTTACACTGGTGTCAGAAGTTTTTGAACTACTAGCACGTCTTCACGTTTGTTTTTTCGTGTTGGCTTTCATGTTCTATGCATAGCCTGCATGAAAATTCAGCTGGTTTAAACAAGGGCCGGATCCTGCTTATCGGCTCTCCAGTTATCTCTTTGGCGGGAATAAGGGAGCTGACAAAGAGAACTTTGAGAGTGACTACGAACTCAAGGAGGAATTCGAATCTCTGGCGAAGGACCTCAAGCCGGGCTATTTCATTTTGAACGAAACCCCCGCAAGTTGAAGCCGAAGAATTAGCAGGATTGAGTGATCCACTCGGTTCTGGTCTCCGAATTACTAGGAAGAATCCGCTAGGGCTCAAGCCGGCCTCAAACAAGAAACAGCCTCCACGACGCGGCAAGAACCCATTGATCAATCCGAATATGGGCGATGACAACGCTGGGATTGTTCCACCGATTGAAGCAGTTGCTGGAGCAGCAAACGACGCTGATTACCTCAAAGAATCAGCCGAACAAGGTCGTCGACGGGAAAAATTCGACTTTCGAGCTACGTTCATCACGAGTGCGTTGCTGCTGATAAGTAAGTGTGAAGGTATTAGTCGGATGGCGAATCGGTTCACAGATTTATCACCAATTACGACAGGCGTAACCCAAGTTAGAACCAACAGCCGACGGTTTCAGGCTTGACGATGAGCAGAAACGCGACTGTTTGATAATACTTTCCTCGGAAACGGTCAAGTGAACTGGTACCAGAGGATAGCTACCAACGCGAATAAAGCCAGCTGGCTTGCATTGAAGACCGCCATAAAATAGAAGTATACGCAACCTGATGCAATCAGAGGTCGGACAGTTTTGGTTCAAGAATGGGCAACGTCAAAAAGGGTCAATGAGCCAGAAGCGCCGACAGCGATAACCACGGGGCTCATACTGGTTATCCTGGAGGTAAGCAAGGTGATACAGCTAAGCCGAAAAAAGAATTCTGTTGCTTCGAATGCAATGGTAAAGATCATAAAAATTTGGCTGTCCAGTTTGGAAGCGCAAGCACAAGGGTGCGCGAAATACAAAACGATGGCAAATCGGGCTCGAGGGGCTCCAAAAGCCAGGATCTCGAGAAAACCGATGAGAATAATAATGAGGGATTCAACTGTAGCTGAGAAACTATTTGTTCGTTTCAATGCATATAGTGCTTGCTGACTTGTCTTCCTGAAATCTTACGTACTGAACAGAAAGATCTTATGAGGAATTCCAACAGAAGCGTTTAGCCGAAATGTGGCCAAAGGACGGTAGCTTCGTCCGTTTAATGAACGGGTGAACCTTTTTGCACGTTTTGATGCTTTCCATCCGAAAAACGTGTTCAGTCCAGTAATGTTTCCAACCAAAAGTGATCACTGATTTCGAAGTTCGAAGTTTTTCAGCTAAGTAAACAATGAACGTCGCCTGGGGTCAAAAGACGAACATGTGCCCGCCCGACTGCTGGCAGGAAAACAAAATAAATTGTAAAATCGTGAAAAGTAGGTTCGTATATTTTTAGACAGTACAGACGTAACTAGCCACAAAACATAATAAATGAAACTACTTTGTGCATCGAATTTTTAAGCCAGACGCGACTACGACCAATCGTTGATGGTCATCGACGGCGATGAAAATTAACTGGCACAGCAGTCTGAATTTCAAGGAGAAACGAAAATTCTTCTTTGCCAAATGGCAAAGGAGGAAAACACAAAAAGAAATGAATATTCCATAATTGAAACTTGCCTTAATTTTCTTTTTTTGTATCGTTTTCGTTTTTTGAAAGTCAGCTTGTTATTGTTTTCTTCTGTTGACTTGTGTTTTCTGTTGTTCCTCGTATTTGTTTGCTCACTTGATTTGTTATCACCTTCCACAGTAAAATTAAAATAATAAAAAATAACGTCGTGCAAAGCAATCGGCGTTCCTTGCCGATTTAACAGCTTCGAAAAAACCTGTAAAATATTATATTTTCGATCTAATTATTAATTCATAATTCAGTTTTATTATATTAACGTACAAGCATGTAAAGTGTGAAGCTTGCTCACAGTAAATCTCAAAGTCTTTGCTCGCGATAGTTTAAGGTAACAATAAGAAATTAGAGTGGCAATAAAAGCATTTGGATTGTACTAGCACGCGAAACAGAATAAGCTGTTCCGATATGAATATTGAACCCATGCTAAGTAAGGTAATGTTTACTGCATTAATATTAAAAATGACAATGCATTTTTAATGCTCAACAGATCATGGAAAATATTAAAGGAAAACAGAAAAATCAGATTCTGTTTCCTTTCTTCGCAAAATCCCATCAGAAACGTGATTTCCAAGTGGTCTGACGGATGGTGTCCTGAATCCAGTGATGAATGTAAGGGATGCTTACGGCTTTGTCACATGATTTATATGGAGTTGGGCACAGATGTCTCGCACTGTGGACGTCGTATATGGTCAATAGACCAGGTCTGTTTGTCGCCGTACCAGAGTCTTCCTGAGAAAATAATTTGCCATCCCAATTTTTAATTGTTCATAAAACAGAGACATTGCTTACTCGAAAGCCTCCTCCATAGCGATCCACCGATTCTGTACAAATCAGATCATCCCAGTCGCAGTCATCTTCTAAATTTTGTATACCTTCATATTGATCTGTTTCAGGAATTGGGAGTGCATGCCATCTGTACACACCAATTTTCAAATCAGTATGTAATTGTCAAACAAATTGTAACGCCTATCTGGAGTGCCTCACAATGAATCATACCCCGTCCATTGGTAACAACTAGCTGCAAACAAATCGGGGACACGTATCGAGAAGGTCGACAACCAGATTGCAAATTAATTAACCCGACATCATAATGCGAAGGCGAAACATACCAGCCTTGGTACAAAGTATGTTTCGTGATGGATTTGACATGCAAAAACTGCTGTGTTTCTTTTTCGGCCAGGGTAACTTGTTCGTCTGGACCAAGTACATGTGCGCCGGCTTAAACATCATGAGTTGTGGATTGTAGTAAAATTTCTTCGTTTAACTGTCTGATTCTTTTGACAAGTTGCAAATAAACATCATTGGCGCTACTTCTCCATAAAAGACCTCAAATGATGTAGTTGTCCAGAAGCTACATTTGCCCAAACATTATAGTTGTTGATGGACTATAGTTGTTCATAGCCTATAGTTGCCCGTAGACTATAGTTGTCCATAAGCCACAGTTGTCCATGGACCGTAGTTGGCCAAAGACTATAGTAGTCAAAGGACAGTAGCTGTCAATGGAGTATAGTTCCCCTCAGACTATAGTTTTTCCATAGTCTAGTTGTAAATGGACTATACGAGTAGTTGTACATAGTCCATATTTGTCAATGGACTATAGTTGTCCATAGGCTATAGTTGGTCGAAAACTATAGTTCTTCACCTGCTGTATGCCAAGTAGTTCCCGAAGTTAGCTTGTTCCTTTACAACAAAATGCAATTTTTAACTCCTCAAATGGTAAAGCGCTGCAACCGATACTTCCGCCACCTAACGTTATGATCAATACATCGATTTCTGCAGGCAATTTTTCCGCACTGGCTCCAGTAGAAAAGCGTCTAAAATCGAAACATAGCAAAAAGCAAATTAAAACTAAAAATAACTTTAAAGCAAAGTTTGGGAAGTTTTTCAATAAAGAAACCTTTTTTACATGTTTTGCAAAATTTCCACACAGATTTCGGCAACAATAAACTCGTCGAAAACATATGGAATTACATTTTCGCAGCTATTATGAAAGTACGGTAAACAAAACGTGTTTCGATTTCGGTGACCATAAACGTTGTTGACCTACACAAAACTTTTGTGCTCACAAAACTTGCTCGTAAATCATCCAAACTTGGAAATATGTCAAACTTTATGAAATCGAAACTGTCATCCAACTAATGAACTATCGATGCATCATATTGGGCTGGGCTGCTCGAATTTTGAAATGACTGGGTATAGTGTGTTCAGTGCAGTTCACCAGCGACTATAGTTATCCAGAGACTATAGTTGTCCAGCGGCTTTTGTGTTTTTACAGGAAATAAACTAACATCAAGCAACTACAGTCACTATCTAACTTTATTATTGAGTATCTAATAGATGGATAACATCCATCCCCATCCATCGCTACAGACTGTGAGCAAACATATAACTATCGACAAAAGGCTAACTATGACGATTTTTTACTATAGTCGCTGAACAACTGCCCAATTTGATCCAAAGAACTGCCTTTTCAATGGATGAGGCAAGTTCAACTTTTATATAACGTGGCTCAAGTTATCCAGCGCGCAACCGGCACAGATACGTTTCATCGATAAACACTTCAAGGGTAGAACATCGACTGACGCGCATAATGCTGTATTCATCGTAATTGTGCTCGTTTTGCGAGAAAATGTTTAAGAATAATACACTTGTAGAGCGAAATGTATGTTCCACAGTTGCTGACCAACGTGCCTCGCAGGCGGTTAGATCGTATTTCAAATATCTCGATAGTTTCTCCCATTGATCGCCGTTTAACGTACAAATTGCATAATCTTTGTTGTCTTGCGCCGTGTTTTCATAATAATATAACTAAGTTCCAACCGCGTTTGCAAAAACAATATACAGTGGGGAGCAAAAGTCATGTCACAGTGGAGTTGCTTGTAAATTTCTTTCCTTAAGACCTAGTCCGTAAGAAACTAAAAATATTGCATCATCCAATTTGTAGCCTATAAAAAGGGGAATCAAATGTAGCAAACCACATTTCTGTATCTTTATTTGTTGAGCAGTTATCATTAAAAACCCACAGGGCATGTCAGTGTCTAAGGTAGCAACCATTATCAAGTCCCTATATGGAAATAGCATAACGCAAGCAAGCCAACTCTCTAAGCTTGCAGGAGTGACAGTTCGGACGGTCTATCGCCACCTGAAATGGATCAAGAATAACGAACCTCTGGGACCAACTCAGGAAGACCAAGGTCGCTGATTAGTGCTGATTGTCATCGCATTGGACAGATCATTTCCAAAGACAAATATGCAACTGCTAAAGATATCCAGTCTAAACTTGGACTCCAGTGCTCTAAACACTGACTAATGATGTTTTTAGGCAAATTATTGCAACTGAATGGCAGAATATTACCATTGAAAAAATGCTTCCCTTTTTCCAATCTGTTATTAAGCGTATTAATGCTTGTATTAAGGCTAAAGGAGGTCATATAAAATATTAATGTTGATATCATTTTGTTCGTCTTTATCTGCTGCATTTAATTAGCTGATAAAATTCTTATTTGGAATAATCAGTAAACCACCATATTCAACCAAAATTGTGACATAACTTTTGCTCTCTACTACAGATCATGCTTCTGCTGACAATCAAAAGTTGGCAATTTACTCGTATACCTTGACTTCGCTTCGTAATCGAATAGATATGCATAATTGATATTATAACCACTGCAACTCTGAGCCATTAGCCACCATGCGCTGAAACATTCCCCTTCAGATTCGTCGAAAGAAGCGAAGATGCACAACTGGTGAAAATCGCTTAACCAAAATCCGAATATATCGATTTCCATCAAATATTCCAAAGTGAAAGTTTTTTCCCGCTCATTTAATCCAGCTTGGTGTACGAATAAGTTGGTGAATTTGCCGCACTTAACGAACATCCAGCCTAGCGATCGACAGTGATAAAGTTAATAAATGTTAAACGACAGGTCCCAATTCGAATTAAGAATCAGTTTATAAGACTCCATTTGACTCCATTTCATCAGTCTCAATCGAAAATATGTAAAATTCATGCTTCACATTGTCCGCTCCATGAATATTCTTTACAAAATTGATCAACTGGTTAGTAACTATCACCTATTTGCATTAAATGTAGCTACTGTATATGGTGTAAAGCCATACAATCAGGTGGATAAGGAGGACCAAATTGTATACATCTGTGTACTGACCAGTTAGGGCAGATAAATTAAGTTGACGACATGGCATTTGACATTCATGCAGAAGTGACAAAAAAAAGAAGTGCGTTCGAAAACGGTTTAAAACATAGTGCGAAAATTGTAAGCAAATACAAATATGAGTCTGAGTGTAAAATTTACCTGTGAGGTGAGCGCCCGCAGGTTAATTAAATGTTCATCGATTTTATCAGGCTCATGAAACGTTTGTTTGAATAAATATTTTGGATTTTATAATTCACAACCTTCTCAACAAAGTTTCACACCCAAATTGTACGTTTCAAGTATTATTTGAATATAACTTTATGATGAAACGATACTATAGCAATTGATAATAAATTTGCTAATACACGCCATTCACCCTGCTGAATTTTTATATCACTTCAATAGCATTTTTTTGATTTTTTTGTTTTTTTCCCATAGAATCATCTTATTTTGAAACCTAATACTCCATCCAAACCAATTGAAAAAATGTTAAATTGCGTACTAATTGATCACACATAAGATTACAAGCAAATCAATTAATTTTCCATTGATCGAATCTATCACTTCCTTAGCTGCGATTTTCAGTTTTAACGAATCTCTTTTAAAAACAGTGTTGAACAGCAAAAAATGTTGCACCATTCCAAATGCATAAAGTGACCAACCTGCAAAACTTTTTGCGATCATTACAATGCAATGTGCATGTGAGATGTAAAAAATGATTGTGATGAAATAATTTTTCGATCAAGTTTAAATTATAAAATAGTAAGGATAGAAAAAAGTACCGAAGGTACAGTAGATATATAATTATGAAAGTTCTCTTCTCGCTTCACTGATTTTCCCAACTGACATAAACCCAAAAATTGAACACAATACTACATTTTGCACGTTTTAGGCTCTATCTCAAAAAGTACTGTCGTATGTCATTCCAATCAATTCTTTTGGAATCGGGAGAAAAATCTGAACAAGAAAATGGTATTAAATGAAAAATTGCTGGTTGTACTGTAGCTTAACCAAATTGTAATGGAGAATTTATTTTAACTGTGCAAAACTCCATCAGTCATAACATACAAGTTGCCAGGAACATCATCACTTATAATAAAATGTTATTGAAGAATAACAAAGCCTTTATATAGCACACTAGATGACAGCAAGTGAATTCGCCAGATGGCACCACGGGCGTCCATCAGGTTGTGGAACACGTATCCAGCAGATGGCAGGACCGTCAACGCCCATGCAAGACTTGTGCAAGTGTACCAACACCCACTTGTACCGAAAAATAGAATAAAAGATGAATCATACCTTACTGTAGCATGAAATGATATAAAAACTAGTTGTAACCTTTTTTAACATGTAGTTAGATAGGGAAATTGATGACTCATCCTCACACCCATGCACCTCCACCTCATGCCCACTCATGGATTGGGAAATAGTGTAACGTATAAGACCCCAATGACACAGTAATGAGGGTGAAATTTTATTAATCCAAGCTAAATCCGGGTGATAACAAATTCAACACAGTGATTTCAAATGGTAATACAGTAATATTGGTAACAGAGTATACTACAATAATAACACATTGCGCGGGCAGATATGATGTCATTGGCTATTTCACAAGTCCTGATGATTCATTGTCACATGCATTATTCTAGAATGTTCCGGAAGGATTTCTCTTTTATATTAGTGGGCGTTCTTCTCGAACATTCAGGAAGATGTGCGGGCGTGGCTGACGCATTGGCTTGGTGCCAGTCTTTTAGAAGATTTCAGAAGTTTCTAGAAAGTGATGATGTCATGGCGGGTTGCGCCATCTGGTGAGTTCTATTTTATCTTTGTTACAACAGTATATAAAGGAGGGCCATTTTCCACAGCCTCATTCCCATCACGATTTTATAAGTGTTGTACGCTCGTTTCTATTACATCTTACTGTAATTCTATTGTATTTTAACTATATCCGTTATGGTAGTCCCTTCTATTAGTATTATTAATGTATTAATTGGATTTAACGTGTCGAATTTGTACTCGCTTTTACTAGTTCGAATTAATAAAATTTTATTAAAATTCTAATAAAAATTCGGTGTTGTGTTAGTCTTTGTAGTCAAACGTTCAAAACTTTTTATAATCACGTTTGGTGCAGAATTTCATGCTCTTTCGGACAAACAAAACGTTTGTGAAAAAATATTAACTTTTGAAGAAGTTTTAAGAAAATGCTGTGCCCTGTCAATTTTGAGTTTCAACAAAAACATTAGATTGTGCCATAATTAAAAAACGGCTCCATTTTTTAGTATGCCAAATTTCAGCAAAATCTGAGACTATGTCACCAAACGAATCGGGAGAACTTTAAAGGCAGTTGCTCACATGGCACATCTGTGACAGTGGTTAGATATGTTAACCTGTGTCGCCAATTCGCCATTTCTACACAATTTGATAATTGCGTCCAAGTAAGGGGTCATACATAAATGACATCATGCAAAATTTCAGACCCCGCCCCCTCCCCCTTGTCATCACTGTCATCACTTTTAATTGTCCCCTTGGAGATCCTGCCTCGCCCTTGGATTTTCTTCTAATAGTTATGCAGCTTAATGGTTTTCATATAGTTTCCATATAAATTATTCGAAAGTTTTACTACTTTCGTTACACTAATGATATACTGTAGATAAAAAAAGGCGCTAAAAAGGGGGGGGTTAATGCATTGAGTTCCATACAAATTGTGATATAACATGGTCTCACGGCGAAAAATGTACATCATAGCCAGAACATCATTGATATAGATATGGGAAAAATCCATTCCATCAAATTGTATGTAGTTGATTTCGTGTCGACATTCATGGTGAAGTTCGTATGGTGAAAGACTTTTCCCATTTATATATGAAACTGCAAGAGAGCGTAAACCATGCAGTCGTGTGGATCGGTCTGTTGTTTTTTTGCTCCGCCGGTTTGTTATATCTCCTGTATGGCCTGGCCAACTATACAGTATTTCTTTTGGCCTAAATACTAAACGATCCACTCAAAATAGAAATTTAAATTAGGCGAAGGATGAGATCAAGAACAGCGCATTCACGAAAGAAGACTCGGCTTGTAGCGTAATCGACACTTCATCTCCACTGGCAGATATTACATACCTACAATGCTCTTGTAACGTAGGTCTCGGTCTGTAAACCTAGTTACTGATAAATAATCCAAATACTGGTAATATAATCCATAATAAATGACTAAACTCCAAGATCAAGTATCCTTTTATTGATAAATAAACATAATGGAATAATAGTTACAATACAACCTTTCAATGTTAACAAAACTATGACAAAAGGCACAGCATGGGAAAATGGGTCCTATTTATAGGGGAAGGGTGATTCATCATAGAACCTTCTAGAAAGATGATTTATTAAAAAGGAATGCATGAGTCATCAAATAGAACATTCCAGAATGTATGCCTCATCCTATTGCGCAATAGCACTGTACATGAATACTCTACTCATATTCACATTCAAAATGAATGCGCGCTACACTCTTGTTTAAATCGCCCACTAATGCAGACGTTGAATTTATGACCGACTCCACTGCAAATGTAGCGAGCGAGACTTTTGTTTCAGTGTTAGTTCCTTCTGAAGTTTGAAGGAGACAAGAGACTGTCCAGATTCTGTTTGAATACAGATCACCACCAGTCGTGTCAACGCCTTATTCAGACGCATAGTTGAGCATATACAAGTTTTTTCACTCGGCAGGTTTGAGGTGTTTAATTCTAGAAAAAATATCCTGTCTGAAAATTCTATTGAAATATGTTTCGCATTTTGAATTATTTTCCAATGACTCCCTGAAAGCAAAAAAATCGCACTAGCCAGCAGTCTACTGTTGCTATATGAGGAGACAATAGTTGACAGGCGTCAACAGTCGAAAGGCGTCTATAGTTGATAGGCTTCTATGTATTGTTGAACTACAATGCTACTACACTATAGTTGCCAAAGAACTATCGTTGTCTACCTCCCTATTGAATGTTTGCCCGTGTGCAAATATAGTTCCATTGTAGCCGCTGAGCACGTCCTTGACCACTGGCTGAGTTGAGGTC